>JALPQI010010793.1:0-52375 GCA_025490895.1 Thaumatotibia leucotreta
AAAGCGGGACAACTGGCGTCCCGCGTGAACCCTTTGCGGGACCCATACTTTAGGGCCCTAGAAACGGGACGTCCCACATATAGCGGGACAGTTGGCAGCCCTAATCAGAAATATTCTATATTTTAACGCAGCAATTGATAAATTTGATAAACTCCCTTTTAACATGTATTATTTTAAGCATTATGTCATATAAGGAATTTCACGCATTTTGGCACGCACTACCTTATCTGCCATGTGATGTCATATTAGGTTATCTAACCCTAGTATAAACACGAATCTTAGCCTTAACCCGTCGCAATAAAACTCTGCATTGATTTGTATATGGAAATGTTTATAGCATTTCAGTTATCTAAAGATTTAACGTACTTTGCTAGGTAAATATCAGCCTCATAATTTTGGCTACAACTTGGTATTTCTTCTTATCATATTGTACCCTGATTGATTAACTTTTTGGAATAAATTTATAACTAAAATACCTTTCATTCTAGTTCTTAATAAAACACTATACCCATAATCAATCTGGCATTTACCAAACTCTTGCAATGAAAATGCATTTTCTTTGAAAAATGACCTTCATGCCGCCTATTCGACTTTTTGTATTTAACTCTTATATTTTTTAAAGAGAGTAGGCACATATATAAATTATCTGTTTTATAAGGGCCTCACATTTTGTGATTATTTTGCAGTGCGCAAAATATTAACCCCTCTTAAATTTAATAATTTTTCTTTAATTCTTTATTGTATAAACTTAAACTAAATTATCAAATAAACACACAAATATAGAAATCTTATCTAAATAAAAACTAATAATCTAAATAGAAAGCTAAAAATACATTTAATAAAAATACTTACCTACAAAAAAAACCTTATAAAAAGAATACCCCGTCGAGCAGGTCTGTCTGTGGCATGGACCCCATGACGCTGGCGGCGTTCCCTCTTTGGATCGCAATGCTTATCCTTTGGGAAAAATAGGAGATTATATAATAAGAGGCACAGTTTCGTAAAAATTGCCCATGGGTGCTTATTGGTACTTTGCTGACTCAAATCATTTAAAGCTTACCCGATTTCGGCTTGATTTCGGAAGCAGAGGACTCCTTAAAACGATTGATGGTGTGCAGTATTAAAACATACATTGATATTTACTTTTACGGTCAGTTGATAATCTCGCCCGATTTTAATGCTCTCTGTACCATTATCCAACAACACCGCTTTTAGCATTTGTTCTTAAAAATATATGCAACTAAATGTTATGAAAATGAGTTTCGGAATCCATGAAGCTGATTAAATCGACGATTTAAAATGACATACAAGGTATGAAAAGCAGTTATATTTCAATAGATAAACGAATGCTTTTCAATAGGACAGTTAATCAGCCCAACCCTGTATATAAAAATAAATAAATCATCAATTATTACAATAAGAACATAATTATGGCGTCCCTATAGCCATTTCATATTTTATGCACACGGGGCTAATACTTAGATAGGTAAACTATAGGTAATTTATTTAACTATATTTTTTGATCGTTTGTAGGTACGTTACTTATCTTTACATTCATTTCCACAAAAAACAATCACTTATTTCCTAGCATGTTCTAGAAAATGTGAAAAATAGCCTATTTCTTAGGATAATAGTGATTGGAAAGTAATATCGCGTCGATGCTCAGCTGAGCGCGTCCCAACGATATCATAAAACGCCACTTAGTTAAGCAGTATTTACGGGTTATAAGCACTAGGCTATGTTATCGCTAGCGTACGGACAGTTGCTGGCTTTTTTCACATTAGTGGACCCGACTTACTAGTTTTTATCATTCAATAAAATAATGATCGCATTAAAATTAACAATGGAGGAAATTTGATAGATCTACTTACCTCCATCAAAATAAAAACAATAAGTACAAAAGTACCCACAAAGAAAATATACTAAACCAGAGACAATACATTTTAAGGGTGGATACATACTAAATTAGCAAATTAAGCTAGTTATTCATTACGAGTATTTTCAAAATGAGTACTAGAAACAAAATAAATTTAATAATCTACGCTGATTCTATCCCACCTAAGAAGAAATTTTACCGGCAAGACACTCAGCGGGATACATCTTTTCAAAAAATATTTGCAGTACATCTTTAGATCAACGAGCATTAAGCCGAAATATACAATATTATGCTTCATATGGAAATTTAAACTAATTTCGAAAAAACAGAAAAAAAACCTCTAGTGTCAGTTGTCCGCGAACCACGAACCCTATAAAGTGTTCGAAACGTCGGGATGTAGTTAAATTTAATTAATATACGCGAGTTAACACGTTTAATATCAAGAGCAATCGTCACGGCAACCGAAGAAAATATTAGAATAATGATCGATGAATTAAGTCTCCCAATTTTTGCACACTTTGTGGTATGAAATGAGGCAGCCAGCCTGCGAACAGCGGAACTCTAAAAGCAAAATGTTTTCTTTTTCCATTTATGAAATTTTCAGCCAGGCTTAGTATTTTTCAGGTTCATTGAGAATTCACCGAAAAGCCTTAGAACGGCTTAGTGAATTTCCATCTCAATTCAGCTTAGTATACGAAGTTATTTAGATAAACCGTGTTCAATTGGGAGGCGAAGCTAATCTTCAATTTTATATGCAAATCACTTCTGTAATTAACAGGAAAGATTTAGCGATTTGCATTTGTAACGATGCGTTGAACTGAAATTTGCAAAAGTACCTAAACCTCGCGGCACACTCCAATCTCAAAACTTATATCCGTTTTAATATTTCATCATCATCAGCCAGTCTCGTTCACTGCCGGGCATAGGCCTCTACTATTATTTATCTACGCGTACGGACGCATTGTGAGATAAATACCCATAATCACAACGCTGGGCGGCAAGCGGATTGGATAGTGTGGATTCGCAATAGTGTGTCCATTAGGTAAAACGATCGCCAATCCGCTCATCATCTATCTTCAATAAATGAATGGTCACTGGCACTGTAATCTCGCTAGCCAACTACCCACTGGAAGAATTGGGGTGGTAACAAATGTATTCTTATCACTGGGCAGATTTTTGATAGAGGTACGAGTACTTATAGCCATAAGTACTCGTACCTCTATCAAAAATCTGCCCAGCCAGGTGTACCTAGCCAGGTATAAGTATAACAAGGGAAATATTTGAAACGATTTTTTTATTTTTATCAAGAAATTGACATCCAGGTAATTTAAAAATCAGGTTATTAAACTTCAGATTGTATTAATTAAACTTATTTCTTTTGTAGTTCGGACATAGGTTATGAAATGTACGAGTATACACATTTTTATCCTGACAGTACCTACGTAGGTCCCGTATATGTACAGTCACGTCTAATAATATGTATACATTTCGGAACGTATGTCAAAGGCATAAGGATCAAAATCGTATACATATTATAAGAACCGACCGTACTAGTATTAGGTACAATACCGGACTATCATTAATAAGTATAATTCTGATGAAACACAAATCTATCTCTTTCAAGAAAGCCTTGTTCATTTAAAATTCCATTAGTCTCGCAACAATAATAGTTCTTATACCCTGGCAGGTGCCTCTGCCGTTCTACTATTCGGGTAGTCTCCTCAAAAGACATACCATAATGAAAATAATACGAGTAATATCTCATTTCTTTTAGCGAAACCATCGGCACAGCACTTGCAAAGATAAATAGTTTTCCTTTCTTGAACAAGGGTCTGATGAACAACGATAAGGGAACGCGTGTTGTTCTTGGACTGACCCTTTTGCTATGGTCCTATAATCATTTTAAGGGTGCATCCACCTATCTTCTATTTCACTATACTTGTTTGTTAGTGTATAAATACAGACAAGGAGACCTCACGTGTATTTTTCTACGATGAAACTAAGAAATATTGTGAATTTCGGCGAGCAAACGTTAAAAGTTGAATGAAAAAAATACACGTGAGACTGTTAGGGGGGGGGAGGGGTGTAGCCAAGAAACTCACCAAATATCACCAGGGGGGAGGGGGGGGGTCAAAAAGTAGCCGAAAAAACCTCGCATGATTTATGCACGAGCCCTTAGTTGCTGTTATTATTGGCGTAAAGAAACAAAATACAATGCTACAAAAAAACTATTTTATTCAAATTGAAAATGCGATTAGTTTCGAGAAAAGAGTAAGATGCTACCTTTGATTTGTTCAATTTTAAAATATGAAAAACTTATCTCTGTATCGTTAATCGTCGGGTAAAAATGTATGTTATACACTAAATTAGGTACTGGTTAAGCACAGCAATTCATCTCCGATACGATACCCTAAAATCCGATGACGAAGTGTGACGTAAACTGTCGATCTACGTGGAACCATCAGTGCTACGTCATGCAATGTGACGTAACACTCAAACCTGAAGCACAGGTCCGTGACGTCACGATTGACAAGCATGTAAATAAATGATGCGGCGATGACGTTGCAATTCATGACACGATTTTAAGTGGTATTACTTTTCACGGGTTTGAAAATCTGTTTGCGACTGACGTATTTAGGAGACGGTTTACTGGCAGATATATTAGCATACTAAACGAACTATATTGTATTTAAGTATCTACCTATATACCTATTCTTTTTATGTATATTAAATATATCGTCGCCTAGTAACCACATCATACATCATTAAAGGACTAGGTCGATTTGTGTACGTAGGTTGAATTGCCAATAAGGTAGCTAGTAACCATCGTCATGATCATTTATGTCTAATGAAATGATAGATAATTAAAATTTAACAATAATAATTACGATTAGTAAATAGTACGATTTTGTACCGTTTGGCGTAGAAACTTTAGGTTCTTGGGGCCCCAGCGCACGCAAATTGTTTGCTGAGATCGCGAAACGTCTGGTTGATGTAACTAAAGACCGAAGAGCTGGCGACTTCCTCGCACAACGCATCAGTATTGCGATACAGCGAGGAAATGCCGCCAGCATCCTCGGTACAATGCCACAAGGGCCAATCTTAGATATAGGTTAGGTTAAGTAGATTAGTTAGATTTAATCTATGTACCTAATAATTTGGCGAATAAAATGACATGAAATAAATAGAGTAGTAATAACAATAATTGTAAATGAATTAACTTATAAAACGAAATTGCATTTTGCAGTATTTATAATTTATTAGTATTCCTTGTATTTACAATTTATGTAATTTTTTTGTATGCCTATTGGCGAAACATAAATAGCAGAACAATATTGTATACTACCACCGATAAACCTACCTATGTTCTACAAATAAAGATTTTGATTTGATTTGATGAGTTTTTATGTTGTTACGGGATGTTTTAAATATTTTAGAACTGTATACCTATTACCTAGCTAGTTAGCTACGTTGAAATTATTTCATTAATTTTTTTCCTTTGGACATACGAGTAGGTACATCGCTTCATCCGTCAATAAACCGAATGAAAATTGTACGCTATGAAACGAAATATGTAGGTTCCGATATGTTAGCACCTACGACTGAGTGATATCACGCTTCGCTTGAAATAATTAATATGTACTAGCGGCTCGTATTTCCATTCGCCATATATGAAATCAATATTGCATGAACATATTCCCCGTATTACAGCAAAATCACATGAAATTATAAAATTTGCTAAAATTACTATTATAATAATATAAATGTTAATAGTGACAAGTTCTAACATTACGCTGCTTCTAATTATATTAAGCGTAAATTGATAATATGGATGCTGTAATTATTAAAGCAGGCTTAAATTCTATCCATCTCGTTATTGGTGCAAGCAAGCCGGATCGAACGAAAATCCGCATTAGTATCGCTACGGTAGCTCAAGATACGGCTACCGGGGATGATAATTAAAAAACCGGCCAAGTGCAAGTCGGACTCGCGCGCGAAGGGTTCCGTACCATTATCAATTTATTATTTAAATCGACCTACCTCAAAAACTATAGCAGATAATTTAATCAAACTAAAAATCGTTGATAGAGTTTATTAATGTGCATAACATATATTTATTCCAGAATTTTATATCGCGTAGTTTAAAAAATAGAGGGGGGGGGGAGGGGACACATTTTTCAGACTTTGAGAGCTGATATCTCGAAAACGATTTGCTTAAATAAAAAAGAGGTTTATAAAACTTCATATTATTTTCAAAGACTTTTCTATTAATACCCCACACGCTTATATACCTACAACTAAAAAAATTTTTCTTTTCCTCAGTTACATGTATGGAGGGCCCCCACCCCAATGGTTTTTTTTTACATAGATAGAATACTTTTTATTGCACACCTTAACAAAAAAGAAAACATGGTTAAAACAGACATTCAAAATACACACTATATATTTGGTATCATAATCTTATAGCGATTCATACAACACATATCCTTACCCGTTACTGTAGCATTTCTAGTTTGAGTAAATCGGCTGTGACAGACGGACATGACGAATCTATAAGGGTTCCGTTTGTGCCATTTTGGCTACGGAACCCTAAAAAGGCGAAAATTTATCAACCACATGTTTTACACACACCAACACGCGAGTGCGAGCGAGATGGATAGAAATTAAGTTCGCGCTAATAACGCGGTGGCAACTTATAGTCAGCACACAGTATTGAACAGTACGACCATCACTACCCTTAATTCCGGGGTGCAACTGACGAACAGTTCCGGAAAATCAATATTTTTTCTATTTAGCTTCACTTTTAAGCTATGAATATAATACCTATCTGAAATTTTAACGAATTAAAGATATATTTGTGCTGATACGGCGAGTCGCCAAGATAATTCAAAATCAACACTGATTTTAATTATGACACAATACTAAAGGGCATTTGTTGGCTTTAATTAAATTTTATTTTATAGCCTTTTCTAAATAATATAATTATGGCTGTAATAGTTATAATATTAACTTTATATTCAATGTAACACATATACGCAGATGCAGTACCTATAAATTTTGCCAGAAACATAAACAACACGGCCGAGAGGATTGGAGTGTCGTCAATCGAGTGACATATTGATACCTGATCGTTCACCTTTAATCCCTTCGGGACTTCGAGCATTGCCACATGTCCATGTAAATAAAAGTCCCGTTTTGGAAATATATTTTCGTTCAACATGAAATTAATAGTACAACATTTATTTATACAAATCGTTGATAATGTTACAAGCTAAAACCTTGCACACTTGTCTTATTCTCAGAATTATTTATAATTGTATTTCTCGTTCTCATTCATTCTCGTTCAGGGTTCGAATCCCGGCGAGGACATTATTTGTGTAATTATTTATCACAAATATTTGTTCCTTGGTCACAGCCTGTCCACGCTGTCCATGTAGTTAAGTACACATATCTAATATGTATCTATCTATTACACTTATCGTCACTTGGTACCCATCACAAGCCATAATTGAGCTTACCGTGGGACTACGTTTATTTATGTAAGATGTGCCAAGATATTTATTATTATTTATTTATACTAAGGGCTTACATAATGTGGGTTCGAACCCCACCTTGGCCGTCAGTGAATCAGGTATTTTTTCTTTGGCATATGACATCTATAATATAATATAAAATATTGCCAAATTATAAATTCGTGCTTACAAACAATCATGTGAATATGAATATTGAACAGTTTGTAGAATAAATATTACCCGTCATTATTATATCAGAAGGATCTGACCACGTAGATGCAGTAAATCTTGCTTTGAAACAGTAGGCATAGTATTGTTCTACCCACGCAAGCCTGATTCATCATTAATTCGGGAAAAGGTCTTTGTAGCCATTAGCAATGCAAACTTGATAACGATAAAGGGTGTCAGGTCACAAATGAATCGTTCTCAAAATATAAAGGTAGGATGTTTGGTATGTCGGAGATGGGTTTTTACGCCATCTATGGCTTTAATTAGCCTAATTTGTAGTCTCAACTGGCCGTGTGGTGACGGCAGTAAGAATACATTTCTGACCACCCCAACTCCTTCTGCGGGTGTCGTAAGAGTCGACTAAGGGATTGAAGTGTCACTGATCATTATTTGATAAAAGATTGATGATGGGCACCAGCGTCATCATTCGTCATTACTGAGATCGCCCAGCGTGGCGATTATGGGCATTTACCTCCTAATGCGTCTATACGCATAGTTAATAGGAGATGCCTGTGTCCAGCAGTGGACTGTCATAGGCTGATGATGATGAAGTAATTTCAACTAGCTACAAAAACATTGATTTTTTTGTATCGAGGTTTGGTTTTGTGATTTTCATTTATTTATATTGTATACTTTTGTCACATAGATATGTTGAATGCATTGAGTGCGTTGCTCGTAAGTATTCTGGTAACCCAAGTGATTCAGGGAGCGATCTATACGTTAGAGAAGGACAACATACTCGTAATACATCATTTCGACGCACCCCTTAAGAGTCCAATTTAAGCAATGCAACGATGTCAATCCGATTTAAAAATTAATTTCCAGAGATGGTTCGATATTGATTAATGCGTTCACTTATCACAAATGGATCCTAAGATAAATGTGTTCTCATCAAAAACTTGACACGTATTTCAAAGATGGTAAAATCAAAGGCATTTAATGGACGGGTCACAACTTCAAACTCCATTACCAACTCCGAAACTCTGCTGCTCGAATTTTCCAATGAGTTAAGTACTGGAAAGTGGCTGACGAATGACAGAATTTATGTTTGTTTAGATATCGTCTGACTGATGTTTATAATACAATTGTAGCTAATTGTCAAAGTGCGAGCGAAGCATTTCAGAAAAAGAAAATTATTGAAGACCTACTTAATTAATTTAATTATCCAGATCGTAAGTGACTAAATTAGAAGATTATGTCTTTGGATTACATTTTTTATGCTAACACTATACGTGCATAGTGTCATCATTTTGATAAATTTTATGCAAAATCAACCTTTAGAATGTGTGTTAGAATTTAGCATGATAACCTATCATTAGGTCTTGCATAAAAAAATATACGAGTAAATTGATGCGTTTATTATTTGATTTTTTTTCATGACTTGGATAAAATATATGTGAAGAATTAGGGAGTGAGATTATATAGATTTGTAGAATGTATTAATAGAATACGGCCCAGAGCTTTGGCACTCGTAGCTAAAGCGCTGTTCTATAGGTTATCCATGGGCAACATTCGTTGTCGATCAAGTCGCCCGTCCGCATAGCAAACGTGACTTATTTGTCAAAATACCTTTCTAGCATTTAAATTACCTCTTTCCCTTCGCGGAGACGTCTGGCTGCTGGTGCTCTAAGGCAACAACCTTTCTTGGAAGCTGGGTCGTCGACTGCATGAGATGAACCATGACCTCCAGTCCGATTCCTTCCCGACATCCCATTACAGTTCAGCGTGGAAACGTTGAGAGCGTAATGTAGTTTTTCGCAGTGGCATGCCTAGCCAAGATGCAATTCTGCAATCGTATACGATAAACGTTTAGTTATTAATGTATTAAAATTACCGAATCTAAAGAAAAATCACTTGACCATGATAAAAAAATAATAAATAAAAATAAAAATTTATTGATTAATTTCCTTATAGCTAAGTGCTAACATTATTATTACATTAGGAATTATAGTTGTAACGCGCCTGAACTAGGAAGATCCTGTATCTCAGGCAGAGATTATAAACCCACAATGTCGTAACAGATGTGCTTACCATAGAAAAAATCAACTACGAAAGACTCTGGTTGTCACGGGATTCGAACCCGCTGCCTCTGGATTGCCGGTCCAACGTGCTATTAACGTAGAGATTATAAACTAATTATAAGAGCAATTTAAGAAAATAAAATCATACACAGAAAAGACAAATATTAAATTCGATTATCACTTGTAACAGGTGATACCTACAAAATATTTATAATCGATTTACATATTATGCAGTTTATTTTAGATTCACCATTGAATATGATGTAATGATGTATTAAATAGACACGTGACTTTTCGTTTGAGTCTGTAATTCTCATACATTTACCACTTTTCGCTTAACTACCTATCGTATAGGTACGATTACAGAATTGCATCTTGGAAAGACAGCTACGCTGCAGGACGGTCTTTTTGAAAAGCTAGTTTGTAGCTGGCAATACTTGTGTAGTCAAGTTTAGAATCAGTTACATTATTTAAGAAATACAATTTAAGAAATATTAAGGGATCAATTCCAGTCGTGTGATAAAGGGGCAGCAGCTGGTCCAAGTTTCTAGACAAGCGAGCAAGTTGTCTAATGAACAAGAACAGCCTGAACTAACTAGTTGGTTGAACATCGATGAAGTTTGTTCGACATATTCCAGTAATGTTATTCATTAAATGGAACAAGTAACATATTTGTATCGAAGATAGAGTTCAAATCAAAAGTTCATACGCGACTTTCAAAGAAATTGAGAACTACGTAAAATATTTCAATGCAAAAGTTAAGATGAAAGGTCAGGGTCAGACAAATTTATTTTGAACTCAATTCTTTGTAGGATATATACATCATACTAAATGCATCGATCGTAATTTAGAGTGTTATACTGATCGGTACGGACCTATTTGGATATTTTGGCTGCTATAAAGTGTTTGACGCTGACTGTACAAGAAATAAAAGTAATATCCGATCAGTAAATCACCATAGGAGAAGCTATGGAACATCGTTACATCACTGAACGAAAATATGATCATTCACAATGATTTTTAACTATCCAAAATGTCCTGTAAATTAAAATAATCAGAGTAATGGCTACATAATATGTAATTGAAATAAAATTGTATTCCTTTACAATAAAACGTAAATAATGTAACAGTTCGAGTTTAGGTATTCCTGTAACAATCAACGAATAAAAAATTAAAAGTCACTCATTTAGATACGCTTAATGAATTTAAATAAAGTAGTAGCGGCGAGATCGTTCTTATTTTCTTTTGATAAGTATTTAAATACGTTGTAATATTTAATTACTAAATTAATTAAATACTACGACAGATCGTTCCCTTATATTTAGACGATTTGTAGAAAACAAAAGTCAACCCAACAAAAATAGAATTCAATTAGTTTTAATCTACTTGACTCCAGCCAAAGCACTAATTAAAAATTACCTTTCTTGCCGCGTCTTGAAAACATAATGTCAATTAAAGCTCGGAGCAAATTCTTTTCTTCGCTAATTGAAATATAAGCTTGTGGATAAACCAGATTTTACAACGAAAGCAGGTAGTAGAAAGTAGATTTTTTATACCACACCATGGGAAATAAAACTACTCGCTACAAGTAAGTATTAGGTATTTATTTATTTTCAAGGTTATTGTTGTAGTTCTTCTTATTTAAGTTTATAGTTTTTTTTTTCTAGTTATATCGCTACTTATATGTCAATGTATTGTATAATGTTGTATTTATTCGTAAATAAATAAATAAATAAAATACATAATAAATAAATATCTTGGGACATCTTACACAAATCAACCTAATCCCACGGTAAGCTCAATTATGGCTTGTGATGTAGGCACCAGGCGACGATATATATAATAAATACATACATATATACTTAAATACATAGACAGCCATGACCAAGGAACAAATATTTGTGATAAATAAATACACAAATAATGCCCTCGCCGGGATTCAAACCCGGAACCTCCGGCTTCGTAGGCAGGGTCACTACCAACTAGGCTACGGAGGCTGACAAATAAACTTTGTTACCAGTATTATGTATACAGTGTGTAAATCTAATACGGGCGATCAATTAAACCAGGCATGGGATTCATTAGTGTAATCATGGATTACAAGGTTTTTTTAAAGTTACTCTTAATTTAGACCCCACAGAATTTTTTTAAGATTATCGGAGCAGCAATGTAGGTACGAACATTTGTTATTGTTGATATGGCAGTTAAGTCATCTGCTTTTGAAATTAGCTGTCAACGAGTCCTTAACCCGCGTATGTTGCTCTACATTGCGCGCCGATTTATTTTGTATGGAAAATTTTGTTGCTCTAATTTTAAGTAAAAGTTATTTGAATGTACTTATTATATCGTAAACTAACACCCGTTAAGAGCTTCGCCCGTATTAGACTTACACCCTGTATATCTAATGCTTCGAAGTAAGTATTAGAATATCTGTTATTTTAATTTTCAGTTTAAATTGTTTTCACAGGTACCTGGTATTAGCATTTCTTTGCAAATTATTAGTCGCATGTAAAGGGTATACGACGATCTATTTTACATTTAAATTGTCAACTAAATAATACAAAAACACATAATTTACGTTCACATATTCAATAATGCACAATATATCTAGAAATCCATTAAAGGTACGTCTTCCAGTGAAATGAACGTTTCACATTTATGTAAATAAAATATAAAATGGATATTTACTACGATCATTTGAGCTGTCATTTGCAATATTAGTCTCATAGGGATGGATAGACAGTGAATAATGTTTGTTGTATATCAAGCGAGTACTTGTTTGAATAACGTACAATTTCACTTTATAAGATCAGCACTGGTATAATGAAATTTACTAGAATACGTTCGTAAAGTGGAGGCACGTAATATATATGAGTGTACCTTGCTTCAAAAAGCTTTATTTTCTGAACCTGAATTGACTATCTGACAAAATAATATTCGTATTATATAATTTAAAATTTATATCTAAAGTGTGTTCAATTTTACATTAGTTTTATAAGAAGCATTTTAACTTGTAAGTATTTGTAGTAGGTGGGTGGGACCTGCTCGATGGACGACGCGACAACGTACAGTCAGGAGCGTTCAAAAATATCTGAACACGCCTTTATTGCCATAACGATAGAGGCGTGATCAGATATTTTTGAGCGCCCCGGACGCTACGATATACTTGATATGCGATTGTATAACATAAATTACGGTATTTTAATTCTACTGCTCTACAAATTTTCGGAAATATTTGTACCTTATGGTGGGTTTACACCAAACCAGCGAATGCTCATTATATCCCCCACTCTACGAAATCAACGAATTTCGTGGAGTGGCGATAGAATGAGCATTCGCTCGTTTGGTATAACCTTTAGAAGAGAAGTTTTTTGTTGATGACAAACGATTAGTAGAAATAGATACGATTACATACGGAATTCCTCTGTACTCTGCACTTGCCTGTTTACTGACATGATGTAAACGAGGCTTCATCACTGATCGGGACAGGCAGTCATTTGCATGGAATTAGCCCACGAGGAACGGAATCGCTTCAAAGCGATTTTGTATTGCAAACCTTAACCGTAAAATCTGCAATATCCGTTACACTGGTCTGAAAGAGTTAAGTTCAAAAAACTAGTAAGGTGGAAGTACCAGTGGGTAACATGTTAACAGAGAATATTTATTTGAATCACGATATGTTGAAAATATATGATATCACGATATATCAAAAATTTCCTTAATTGTAAATTTTCTTAGTCAACTCCATTGTACGAGTAAGTGTCAGGTGCTTTTGCAGGAAGTTCCAATAGATGGCACCTCAGTTAAATGTCACATATTGGGACATTGAAAATATTAAACTCTGTCCTAATAAATGTCAGCCTGTCTTAAAATATGCAAATAATTTAGATATAAGCTAATTATTGCGAAATTGGGATATGAGGCATAAATAAGAATGAGACATAAATTTATCATCGTTTATATGCCCTAATAGTTTATTTTATCTTATCGATGGCAGCTATGATGAATAGTATTAGTACAGCGTCGGGTACTAGTACTTCCACCTTATGCCATATGACAACGGAAACACTTGTTTTTTTTCTTTTGACAATTTTATTTGTTTTATTTCCTTTCAACGCATACGTATATTACACAGATATTGATTCAACACTTATGTAGTCTCAGTCCCTTTGTGATGTCGATACACCTGCTGCAACCCGTTTTCTGGCACAACAGTAGATATTCAGGAACCGGTCCCAGCAGGCTCAGACTAATGAAAATTAAATGGAAAACATCGGGTCAATATTGCACTGTCACCGAAGCAGGCGCCCTCAGCTAAAACCGACCTCGTATCTAATTCACAATACTTTTGACTTGTTTACCCACTCACCTCTGAAGTTGGTGTACTCGCTATTTTTTATTTTGTATATGACATCTAATTTAAATTCCTTAGATAGAGTAGAGTAACATCTATGCGTGGCATACTCATTAAAATTTACATTGAAATAATACACGCGTACAGTACAACAAATCGTCAGTTGACAACCAAAACTCACTAAGTAACAAATACCTACTTGAAATAGAGATCGTATCTATCTAAGTTCTGATTCAATACTGACATAAGAGGTTGTTGTTGTTAAGAATAGTGACAGTTTTTATTGTGAGTTTTGCTTGTCAGCCGACGAAATAAGGATATGACAAATAAAGTTGCATTTAGACCAAACGAGCATTCGCTCATTCTTTCCCCCACTCTACGAAATTCGTTCGTTACACAAAACGTGATTTATCGAAATTCGTTGATTTTGTACAGTAGGGGATAGAATGAGCGAATGCTCGTTTGGTCTAAATGTACCTTTAGATGGTACCACGAAATTGTCTCATCTCAGCATGGTGCCGGCGTAAACCAGCGCCGATCTAAATTAAATGTTTAGTATTAAACAACGTTTGATTCATACGATATCATACGAATTCATACGAATTATAATGATTTAAACCTTCACGATTATCACTCATGCGACCACGGATGTAACGTCATGCTCGAAAAGTCAAGCGTTAAAATATACCTATGCATATACCTTCTGCAGCCTGACTTATTTAAAGTTAAGAGCTTGTAAAATTGTCTAAACTACAATTCGAGTATATTTTATTTTATTTATTAAGGAATTCCAACAGCTATGCACTAACACTGTATGCGTCTTAAATGTAAATACAGAGCCAATTATAGGAACTCACAAATATGAAACAGTATATCAATCTATGCATATTACTAACAAATAATACACATCATGTGCACAAGTATTTAGAGGTAGCTATGTAAAACCACTATAAGTAATTATCGCTTTGTCAAATACATGTAACCAAATTTATAGCTCGCGTTTGCAATATTCACAGACAAAATTCATTATAAACTAAATTGTCTACCCCTATTTATTTTACGGAGTCGTTTCGTATTATATTACTTCAGTGTAATACACTATTTAGAATTTACTTATTATACTCTATCTCTTAGATGAAACCACTACTCGTACATATGACGCGAAATTGTTGAAGGGAAAGTGTGAAGCAACGCGTGGAAAAACCAATTACAATAAATTTAAAAAAGAAACGTTATGGCATGTCAAATTAATTAATATAGCTTTACAGTGATTTAGGAAAAAGCTTACTTGTATCAAACTTTACAAACAATTTATATACATAGATTAAATGTAACTAATCTACTTAGGACTGATTTTTCAATACCCAGTTAACAGTATCTGTCAAATAAATGTTAGCTCTATCCTTTTTTGACTGATGAACTTAGATAAGATTGGCAATAATTTTAACCAATGGATAGTTTAAGCCGAGGATTGAAAAATCAACCCTTAACCTAACCTATATCTAAGACTGGCCCTTGTGGCATTGTACCGAGGATGCTGGCGGCATTTTCTCGCTGTACCGCAATACTGATGCGTTGTGTGAGGAAGTCGCCAGCTCTTCGGTCATTAGTTACGTCAACCAGACGTTTAGCGATCACAGCAAACAATCTGCGTGCACTGGGGCCCCAAGAACCTAAAGTTTCTACGCC
Source organism: Thaumatotibia leucotreta (assembly GCA_025490895.1). NCBI lineage: Eukaryota > Metazoa > Arthropoda > Insecta > Lepidoptera > Tortricidae > Thaumatotibia > Thaumatotibia leucotreta. The sequence goes on from JALPQI010010793.1 coordinate 15,682, forward strand.
AAACGGTACAGAATCGTACTCTCTGCCGAGGCCCTTTTATTTATTACTATTTTAAAAATTCGGCATATTCAGCCGCAGCGGCCGCCTTAAACGAAGTTCGTTGAAGATGGGACAGTGCCAGTGTCTACGCAAGTAGCATCCCACACCAACATCCGTCCCAAGCTCCAAGGAACCGAAAACACACCATCAGGTCTTTACAAGAGTACTTACGATATTAAATAATCCTACCAGTAGTAACGTAACTGGGGTCTACTAATTATAAGTCGTTTGTAACATTAAATAGTAATCAAGTCGTACTCAAGACTAATCTTGTAAATCACTGGGGTTCGTCTGAAGTTAATGATCAAATTGCTTTCACTTAAAGATTAACTCAGATCAGGCGAAAAATATCAATACTGTTTTTAGTAACCCTGCAATAATGACATTCTTAGTTATAATGGCATATAGTTACACAAAACCGTATATCAATAATGTTGGTCTTTAAAATGACAAATTCATTTTGCGTAACTATGACCAATTATATACTAGTTATTAGTTTCCATATTATTATGTGCCTTGTGGTGACGGCAGTAACCCCGACTCCTCCTGCGGGTGTCGTAAGAGTCGACTAAGGGATTGAAGTGTCACTGACCATTATTTGATAAAAGATTGATGATGGGCAGCAGCGTCGTCATAGTGGACGCATTACTGCGATCTCCAATCCGCTTACCCAGTGTGGCGATTATGGGCATTTATCTCCTAATGCGTCTATATGCTTAGTTAATAGGATAGTCCAGCAGTGGACTATCATACTCATAGGCTGATGATGATGATGATATTATTATGGTAGTCATAACACCTGCAGATGTTTATCTAAATTTAAGATCAATGTGTCATTCGGAAGAATATAATATGAAACTACAAAACTGATTCTAAATGAATGTGATGCTAGTGGTTATTTTGAGGTAGAATTTCAAATCGAGGTCAGATCTTGGACGTTCGAGCTGAGGTGAGTAAATACAAATACCAACGAAACATTCACACGTAACAACCTTAACTGTAACTAAAAAGAGTTTACTATTGCTTAACTAACAATAAAGAATAAGTTGGTACACAAGTAAATGGCTCAATGGGATTGACGACATGTTGGCTATAATATAAAGAAACTGGAAGAAAATTAAGCATTCTGAGGTAGGGACAAGTATTAAATTAATTCTTATTTGGTGGGTCGATAGCAAAAAAAATGTACATAGTTATTATCGAACCGCGATTAGAATGTTATTCGAAAGTACTGTTGACACAACAGTGTATACGTCAATCTAGGATATATTCATATATTCCTAGTTTAAGGGCCGAGACTTACAGACAATACAAGGTGCCCATGAGGAAAGGGAAAAATTTTAACAGCATATTTCTGAGACTAAAAGAAGCAAAAAATGTTAAATGAGTTTTGGTAAAATCTGCAAAAAAATTTTTTTTAGTTTTTTTTTATGTGTTGAATGCTTTAATACACAAAAAAGGATTATATTAATCAATCTATCACAAAAAATGCACCTTAAAGTTTTTTTTACATTTGCTAGGTAATTAAAAATATTTTTGTTCATTTGATTTCTGTCAATTAAATGTGACAAGACTAAGATAACATGGTGATAAAATCGTTTCCTAAAATGCGTTTATCATAGCGTAACGGTCTAAAACGGTTTTAAGAAAGAATCAAATTTTCTCGTAAAATACGTATACTGAATCCAGAAAACTTCATATGACATTTTTAACTTAAAATTTGGTCAAAAATCCGTTGTAGAATTTTTTCCCTTTCCTCGCGGGCACCCGATTAATTAATCACCCACTACATCTATAAACAACTCTTTTCTAGGTAAATGAAGTGTCATTTGTTGTGTCAACAGTACTTTCCAGTTTCTGATTCCGGTTTGATAATTAACACTATAGTTCTGGCCTTTAAATGAAAACAAAATTTACCGCCATACTTTTTCTGTTACGTACTTAAATTCTGTGTAACAAGTTATGGCAGTGACAAAAGGCAGCAAATTCAGATTTTCTACGAGTAATCAACAATAACTACGTGGAAACGTTGTTGGGAAGAGTATATGATATAGTGCATGACTAATACATTTTCCTTATAAAGTCTGTCCCAAGGAGAAGTGACCGGTTCTCAAACGAGTGCTATTATTTAGTTTGAACATCAGATGAAAAATGTTGAGGTCATAATAAATAGTTCATTCGAGTATAATTAAAATTGACTGTCTAGTATGAGATCCGCTAAATGCGCGCCGTGTTCGTAGCTTTCTACAAAGCAGGACATGGCTAACATGGCGGGCATTGGCTACGGATCGCGTAGCAAACTCAGCAGGCCTAGGCATCTAATCGTATAGTAATAAATGGTTGTCTATTGTTTGCCCGACAGTTATTTAACATAATATTCATATGCCCGAATCTAACTTGTCCGAATTTCATTTGCCCGAATGATTTGTTTACCATAAAAATTGTATGACATACTGCTTGTTTACCCGAATATTACCTTCCATAATCATACAATGCCATCCTATTTCTTTTCCATATTATTAAGTGCAATAATATGGTTTAATAGAATATTCAAATGCCAGAAGCAATTGTTGCCATATTAATTGTTGGCCATATTATTAAGTGCAATAATATTATTTAAAGGAATATTCAAACGCCACCAGTAACTATCAGTTTTTTCAAATAAGTACTAGCTATATTATTAAAAGTTACAAGCGTTTGAAAAAACGGGCTTCTGGGAACCGGTCGACGAAGCCCCGCTGCGCGGGGCTTCTATTTCTGCTCTAAGGGATGAAAGGTACCTAACGAACCTATCCAGGTTAGGGTGGGGGAACTACAATATGTTCTTTTTTAATGCGGGGGGCTTCGCCCCCCGAGCCCCCCTTGTGGGGGGCTTCGCCCCCCCGTCCCCCCTTTTTTTGGCTTTACAAATATGAGGATGCGCAAACAATGAATTAAAAATACTTAAGTATTTTTTAGTCAACGCTTTTAACTCCGCTCTACACTAGAAACCTAACCAATCCAAGTTGGTTTTGCCGTGATTTATTACTTGAACATATTTTTAAACCATTAACCTAGCACTGTGTATGCACAAAATTAAGTAGGCTAAATAAGTAGGATACCATTTAACATTATGACAAATATTCTCGGCCAAAAAATTTAGGACGACGTTATGCGACACCACAGGCACCCAGAATACTAACCTAACCTACTTTTTAATAGCAGTTTCACTTTGTGGAGGGTCATTTGGATGACAAGTTACGTTATAGCATGTAATATTTACGGATTCCGATGATTCTGACAAAAAACATTATGGAAATTGTCTTTTCTGATAGCTAATTTGGATGACAAACGATGTTGTGGCATGTGATAATTACGGATTTCGATGATTCTGACAAATGACATTATGAAAATTGACTTTATGGGAAACAAAGTTTCTGGCAAATGATTAATATAGTAAACAATAAGTATGGCATAAGGTGTTATGAGAAACAATATTATGTGTGTTGAATAGGATGGCAAATAAAATTATGGCAAATGAAATTCTGGCAAATGGGGGTATCCCGTAATAAATGTATGAAAATGACAGATTCGTATGAATCGTCACGTGACCATTTCCATACATTATTATGGTCACGTGACTTATCGCTTATCGTATACGATTGCCGAATGGCATCTTGGGTAGCTCTCGGGTCTGTGTAATTGCAGTTTCAGTAGTATTACAGTAGTATAAAAAACTGAAAATAATTTGAAGGGTCCAAGGAAGAAAACCACGGAAAGGTCATGTCTATTCAATTCAAATTACAGAAGGAAAAACCACCTTCCTTTAAACAGAATAAGGTGTGAATTTGCCCTGATTTTTAAGCACTGGACATGTTTTTTTCCGTGTACCCTTCATTTTACCTAATTAGTACTAGCTTTCCGTGCTACCACATCAATATAGCAAGCACACTAGTTGGATCATTAATACGTCGGAAAAATAAAGTTGTCCAAAAGTGAGGACCTTGTATAAATCTAAGTTTCGATTTTATTACCCGGATTATAGACTGAGGGACCTAGTTGTACCGTTAATTGTTTTATAAATTATAATATTGTACACGGATTCCATAATTTTCGACAATTTTGACTAGAGTTATAGGGCTCGGCGATTTACGTGAAAGATTATCCGCCTGCAGTTGTTCATTTAGTGATTCTAGCTATCAAAAAACCTATCCGTAATTCTGGAATAGAATTCGCTATTTAATGCAACGATTTGAATATAATATATCAGGTAAATTCAATATAAATATATATGTTTGCAATTAGAAAATATCAACGCCAAAGATTTTATTTCGTGTCATTTTTCATGCAAGTACCCAAACAAATAGCGTACTAGATATGAATACCATATAAAATCATATTTTATAAGTGTATGGACAATCTCATTTAAACAGCAACTACAACATGAAAGTTTATTCCATGCAACTGACGTTTAATTTAAAAACAATAGCGTAGAGTACAGTCATTTGCAAAAATAAGTATCGAAAGAATCCGCTCATAAATATGTTACGACGTTCTTATTACACAGAATTAGAGTGCACTGGGACACATTTTTGGACATTTTTGTATATCTAATTTTGTATTTGACTATACCTAACAAGTTTTTTGTTACCTTTGAACATTAAAAAAAGGCTGCTACTCGTATGACACAGGGTAGAAAACAACGTAATATTTTCGTATATGGGATTATATGGAAGTTCTTTGGCATGTCGTTCGTAAATAAATATTTGATTATTTAGACGCTCGGGCGATGACAGAACACAAGGAAGAAAAGTCAACATTTTGTCAAGAAGCTTGTTCTGAAATGGGTGGGTATTTTATTCAGTATACTTTTTTATTCAAATTAGAATAGATTTAAAAATAGTATTAGTTACAACCAATTTAAAAAAAAATAGAATAAAATAAACTAACACTAAGGAAATATTTTTTATTGTCCTTATTAAGTAATTTAGTAACTTTAAAGTTTTTAAAAAGTGGATGACCGACAAATATACAGTAAGTAGATAACAAATACAAAATAAATATGTAACAAAAGCGCAGCAAAAGTCCATAAAAAATAGTAAAAAATACTAAAGAACAAGGGTTTTATTAGCAAACCATTTCATTTGAAAAGTACCCATATATCACGGGATAGATTTTGTACAATTTGGGAGATCTGTACCTAATTGTCGAAATATGTACACAGAATTTTGGGTAAGCATATTTACTCGAATCAAAAATATTTATCACTAAGATTATTACTTGACTATTTATTTATTAATCATGCAATAAGATGCAGGTCCCTCACTAAACTCTTACTCTCACTGACCGTTATTTAGAAATAAAATAAAATTGTATAATTAATTAACTTTCTAAGAAAATCTGAGCAAGAAAGCATTGTGCATTCAAACACGACCAGTAAGTTGTTAGGTTTGACAAAATAAGTGCTCACATTACATTGATTATTAGAGAGAAATAAAAATATCAATGTATATTACCTATCCGTTACCACGTATTCTCGCATATGTAATGCGATACCTTACTCCACAGTATTAAAGCGAATAAAATATATATACAAAAACATACCTTTGTCGACAACAGTGACGCATAAGATAACTTCCCACTTATCATCATTTTCTTCGTACATAGTTACCTGCTCTGTCCCCTTATATTACGACTTACGAGTTACCAAGAAACAATATCCAACGCTTTTATACTTTACTCTGCCATTTCCGTGACACATGTGACGCGTCTTTTATCTTCGTATCATAACTTGTAGTGATAACTCACTAAATTTTTCGTAGGTCTTTTTATTTAAAAAAAAGGTTCAAAAATTTTAACTTGTAGAAAAAAAGAAAGCAAAAGTACTTTACAAACTTGTAGGATATCTATAATTTCGATCATCAACAATGACTAACTAAGACTTATTTTAAGTACCTACAGCACGAAGTTTAAAGGCGATTACTATAAATCGAAGCGCAGCGAAAGGTAAACATAACTTGAATTAGTTCAAAAATTCGTATGTACTGTTAGGTTGACGCATGTTTTCCTGTAGAAGTTTTATGATACGTAAACTTAATTCTTCTAAGATTTGGGATATTCGACAATAAGTACAATAACACAGGCCGGATGGCGACGGAAGTTAGTACATCTGTAATCACCCCAAGAGAATTTTTCCCGTGGGTGTCATATGAGTGGACTATGCAATTGAAGTAAATTCATTAATTTATTAAAAACTGAAGACGGGCAGCAGCGTCATCACAATGGATACATTACTGTGATTGCCGACCCACGTATCCATGGCGATTAATAAGGATTAGGTACGTCCTAATGCGTCCACACGTAAGTGTAAGTAATAGGAGAGGCATATCCAATTGTCCACTTATCCAGCAGTGGCCTGTAATCGGCTGATTATGAGACATAGGATGACTGGTACGTATCCTTTTGGGGTATATGCGTGTATTTATCAGTCGTAGTTGTCTTCTATGTTGTCACAATCTATACGTAAATGTTTCCTTCTATTAGGTACATTATATCGTCGATTGATAACTTCAATACACGTCTCAATTGAGCTTACCGTGTGACTAGGTCGATTTGTGTAAGAATGGCTCTACCTATTTCTGAAAACCGTCAGAAATGTCACATCACAAGTTAAACATTCTTCGCGGCTTTGTCAAAGTATGTTTCATTACCACTCAGAAGGGCATAACACACTTGCAGGCTCAAAGGACACATGAGGTGGCAGGTATAATCAGCGTGAGAACTAATTAAAACTTTGTTTCAAACCCCACTCCGCTCTTCCTACATACTGCAGTGGGTACTTACATATCTGTGTTCGTACGTTGTGATATTATTAGAACACGGAACTTTATAAGAACGTGACCGTAATATTTGCTCACAACTTTCTGTAATCCAATTTTCGTTTGGATTTCATTTGGAGTTTGCTAAAGAAAAATATATCATGTACCCATGCACAGTGCAGACGCTTCTTAGTACTTCTTAGTACGGCATCGTGGATCGTTAGCTGGAAACATGAAATTTGCAAAATTAATATTTTCTCAAACTTGCTACGCTATGTTGACTTTAAATTAAACCCGGAAATACTATGTATCCGGTGTCATGCTAATATGATATGTAAAGAGATTTCATGTATTTATTTAACACCTAGGACTGTAAATAAACTGTATTTTGTTTTGAAACGTCAAATTGTGACACTAGGTCTTGACATTCAGCTACAGAAAAAAATAACCTAAGAACTATACCACCAAGTAAAAGGATACCTCAAACAGAATAAAAAAAAAGTTAGGCGCGAATTTTTTTTTTATGTTTTACGATACTGTACTATTGGTTCGGCGAAATCAGTTCGTTTTATTTCATGGCAAGTTTGAGAAAAGCACTATACAGTATACAAATCTCGGCGAGAAACAGGGTTACAGGCCGCGTATCCATATCTGGCCTCAGTTCCTTCAGCCAGATATATCTACTTGGCCTGTAACCTTTCTTTTCCCGTCCTCTATAGTAATGTACTAATACCTAGTTTTTTTTTCATGCGCGGAAACGAGTTTCAATTCTGGAACATTTAGTTTCCTTTTGAAGCGAGCTAGGTATCTAGCTTACATAGGCACTGTACGTTACTCATTTTTATCTAGAAAAAAAACTACTATAAATTGTACCCGTAGAAGCAATATAGGTAGTAGGAAACACAAAATACCACGCAATTCGTAAACATTCAATAGGCTTAATAACTTTATTGAGGTGATCATTTAATATTTCGACTCCAACCTACATCGTGATAACTGTTTATTGAAACATGCTGACTGTACAATTTCAATAATATTTAATGTACACAAACAGTTGGCCTTTTTGTGGATGGATTCTGATTCGTCCAGGTCAAGCCCAAAAAGTTCTGTTCAGAAAGAAATATTATTCCTCATATATTTTGGCTTCACTAGAAAATATATTTTCTTTGCCAAACTTTTCTCTAAGTGTACTCTTATATCAATACGAGTATACACACAGCTCGTCTGATAATAAAAAACAACCATGGCCTGTTATCACTTTCGTAGTCGCAAAAGTTTACGAGCTACAGTTTACTAGCTCTGTTGGATCTTACAAAATATGTTATCTATTTTCTAGGCAACTATCCCTCTTTAAAAAAGGCAAATTAGGCGCGAAGAGTTGGTTGAAACTTGAATTAGAGCCCTTTTTCTACTAACAGACTGTTTGGCTAGGCCTAAGGATATTTAAGTCATTTTAGAGGAACCCCATAATAAGTTTCTGACGTGTATGATATCACGCTATAAATGTTACAGATATAGGTCAACGAACATTCTGATGGAAGGCTCACATCATATTAGCTACATCTCGCTTAGTCTTAGATTATTTTTCTCTCCGAAGTATTACCCTTACACGAATTTATATTAAAAATATTTGTAAATACAGTAAATACTGACAGCAAATTATTTTAAAGGTTATTTTCGTATGCTAACGAGATATTGTGTCATAAAATAATATTTTTACGTACACGTACAGCGTTGATTTAAAAATAATAGTTATGATCCCATGAGAAAAAAACGATTGGTAAATTTTAATTGGATAGGTACTCAAACAGAATGAAGTTTCGCTGAAAATTGTTTTATGGCTGTTGTAAATGATACTACGTATATTAAATAAAACCTAAACAAACCAAGCTGTGTGTATATTATTAATATTATCATACACTAACCAGTCTTGCCCAATCTCCCAAATTTTTATATGGCTGCCTAGCATTCAATTTATATTATGATTTCTAGTATATAACTAAGAAAGTAAAAGAAGCCATTAATATTTCCATCTTATTTTCCGTATTAATTTATATGTTTTTCCTCCAGGCGGATATTCGAACAAAATAAGTAGACTAATATTGAACACCTATTTCAATAAATTGTGTCAGTGAGACAAATTTATTCTTCAGCATGCTTATTTGCCACCAACTGTAATATTAAAAAATCTTTTTAACTATTAAAATAAAGAAATAGAAAGTAAACATTTTACTGATAAACATACCATATAATATAAATAAGAGAATCATCTGCAAACAGCAATGTAACATTCACAAAATTTTTAAAAATCCGACATGAGAATTTAATAAAATGTTGGAATTAAGCATGTTTCCATGAAAATATATGTTATTAAAAATATGTATCACATATACATGTAATACCTATTAGTGAACCAGACAGGATATTTATCTGGCATGACACTACCTATACTAATACTACTTACTGCCGTCCCGACATGATTAAACTGTATAAATTTCCAATTATATTCTCTACTGAAGCATATTTCTCTACAATTTCAACTTATGAAGCTTCTCGGTGCTTTGCAATCTACAAAACTCAGGTAAAATAACACCACAGATAGTTGGGCAATTAAGTAAGCGTTGGCCGGGAAACTTGATTCTGCGACATCGGATTTCAATGAACTATCCATTAACGTGAATTCAATTAAACGGTTACGGTTGTAGTTAACTAGCACGGCTATTTTCTGTGGAAATGGCATGGGATATTGTCCAGTTAATGGTATAAGGATAGGATTATGGGGTATATCCCTCGGATTTATAAGTACGGTATTGCAACAATATCTATTTAATTACTGAACAACACATAGTTACATGTATGTATGTACCTAGATTTATTAAAGGTCTCTGCCCACTAGACCGTAGCATACCATGACCGTAGCATGAACGTATCAGACAAAAAAATATTCTTTGTATGGAAAAGTATGAGACTATGCCCACTAGGACGTTCCGTCGCCGGCCAACACCGTCGCGTGCCATGGACGGACCGGCAAGAATTGTCGGCGAGAATATTTTGCCGGCCCCGACACGCTACGTGCATGGCACGCAACGTTGCCGGTACGGTGTGCGCAGGCGGCGAAACGGTGAGCATACGCGTTCTATTTACATTTTTGTATTGTATTTACAATTTTTATCCAAAAAAAAACTTACTTAATTGATTGTAAACCCGCAAACCGAAGATTTACATCGAGATCGAAAAATATTATTACTTCGTTTCTTACAAACAAAATAATTAAAAGAAATTTCAATTTTGAAACAGTCATATAACTTAACAAATTTATCCAGATAGATTGCACAATTTGTTTCTTTTTTTACATGGTAAGAACCATGCTTTTGATGTGGCTTTCTAAAATACATTTTATTGGTTTTAGATTTTTATTACAATATGTACACAAATTCGATATCTTTTTTTTTCGAAAAACCTATGCTGTTTAGCAGCTGCTTCATTGTTATTTAAAATTAATTATTGTTCCAAAACTATTACAAGATGTAAAAATAATCAAACAAAACCAGTACTTGACGGAGTCACATTGACAATCATGACAAGAACATATGTACTCTCATAATATAGACAATAATAATATATTTACCAATTCCAAGAAGTTTTAGTTTAATATCATAGATTACACTTATCAGTGTCTAGGTTACCTAGACAATGATAAGTGTAATTTAATACTATAATAATATTAATGATAAATAAACACATTCCGCCATATAAATGTGTAAGTAGCATAACTGAAGATTCGAAAGTGCTTGTTGCTAAGCCTACTCAATAAATAATTTTTGACTTTGACTTGACTCTGTAACGACTCTAGTAGGTACTTCAATGGATTTCGATCGCAGTTTACGATGTCTGCTCAGAAAATAGGTGTAGAAATAAACTCCTAGGAAAATACTAGCACAGCGATAGTAGTCTAAAGGGCACGAAAACAATTTGCAAATGATGAAACTGTCACAATGGAACGATAATGACGGATATGAATCGCTCATACTACGGGGATGATACGTAGTTCCGACGCGGATGATACGTGGTTGCGACGCGGATGCAACGGTCACTAAACGGGCTTAGCACGGACATGAAACGATGTACACACGTTATAGTGGGCATAGTAGTCCGTGTCGTCTCACATTCCGTGTCTGATACGTTCATGCTACGGTCATGGTATGCTACGGTCTAGTGGGCAGAGACCTTAAAGTGTATCGGGTCCCAAGGTACGGAATCCTTGAATCAATTACATGTAGTTTTATTTAGGTTTACGTCTAAATTCCAGAACTGATGAGGATAATGAGTAGGTACCTACCCTACTTATTAGGTTCCAATTTTTTTACGCCAGTATTTGTATTATTATAACCAAGGATGAACTGAAAAAGAGCTTTAAATTCAGTAAAAAAATAAAGTTTATTAACATTTTCGACTATACTGACTTTATGATGTTATAAACTGTTAAGCTGGTTTTGTTAAAGAAAAAAAATGTAATTGTCTGAATAACCGAACAACGCAATGTTTTACTACAGTTGTAAACACGCAAGTATTTGGTATTATTTCAAATAAGCATAAATACGAACAAAAATAACAGTTTAATTATTGTAGTGCCGTTTCATTTTTTTTATAGGTCATACACAGACCGCCCGTAATACTCGTAAATTTCAAGAATTTTGTCTTGCCTTTCAAATATAGTGTCCATATTAACAGGAATGTGCACTGGGACCAAAATCACAAAACATTACAAGCATACAATTCTACAAAATTGTCAACTTTTTTGTGGGAATTTAAACAATTTTGTAGAATTGTCTTCTTGTTAAGTTTTGTAGGATAGACCACAGGTGTGTAGGTTGGCGGATGCACTTTATATTTGTGCGCATATGTGTATAACAGGTACCCACTACACCTACACAGTGTGTTACCGTGATCAGGGTTGACAAATAATTAAATTGACCGTATAATTAATTTTATTTCCTCCTAACGATCAATGTAACGCGTGTGCTGCTTAGTTGTCAAAGGTTGTGAGTGGCTGCAATCTGTCATTGTCAAGTGCTAATTAACGATTCATTTTGAAGCACATTGCTTGTCAATCAACTTTTCTTAGGAAATTAGTTATTTTTAAAATTATCATTTTGGATCGAATTACACGGTTTCGCTAAAAACCTGCATCGCATTCCTCGGTTTCTAGGATTCCTACTATCATGTTAACACTGTATACCAACAGCTATTACAAATACATTTAGATAGCACTATTACATAACATTTTGCGTCACGCTTCAAACGATCAGTCGAAAAAGCTTTTACAGATTTAAAAAGAAAATGAAACCATTCGGCTTGGGGAATGCGAGAGTAAACATAACTGTTCACGTTTTCTTTTTTCGAAAAGTAAATGCCATTGCATACATTACGTCTACGGGTCCCAAGGTACCTACCTACTCGTGACTGTTTTCCTGGCCCTTTCGTGGGCCTTCTGCTGGCCCTTTTAGTAGGACCTCTGGGATCGCATTTATGGTTATATGAGATCCCCATGGCTCTTGTCGCCTAAAAGTTTTACTTGCTTACGCACTAAAGTGCGATATTCTGGGAGGACATAATATGTAGCGTAATTTGGTAGGTATTTTTAGAAAATGGTAAAGTACGAATAGTTTATTCTGATAATGTTCTAAAAAATATGTACCTACTTTTTTTAACAATAACGTATCGTAGGTTTTTTTTTATTGACAAGTTTTCACTTCTAACGTATACTTGTAGTATAACCAAATCGAATTAAATATTTTTCAAAGTTTAAAAACTGGGATTCAACACTGGGATAAATACGTAAAATTTGTCTGTTACACACTGTATACGGGTTCCTCGAAGCATAGGCTTCCTGCATAATATATGCGTACAATCAGTATATCAAACATGAGTAAACTAGAGCATGTACTATCGTTACTCATGCATGAAACCACATGTCGCAAGCCGGTGTTGAGGTATCTCATACCCACATTGAATTGCAAAGTGAACAAGTGAATAACGTTTCCTATTTTTATATTTTATATCGTGCTAGTATAAGGCCCGGATAGACGAACGGAGCGATATTAAAAACCGGCCACAGTGTACATTTTTCACAAACGTGATTTTTTATCATAAATTGATAATAGTATGTAACCCTTCGTGCATGAGTCCGACTCTGTACTTGACCGTTTAAGCAGCGGTGTGGTCACTCATTTATAATTTTTTATTTTTTATTTTGGATATTTATTTTTCCTAATACAGGAAACTCCCGGTGTACCACAAGTTAACACCATAACAGCATATTTGAAAGCTTAGACATAAATTTAGGAAGGATAACAAAGAACCGTGGGAATTCACTGATCCATTTAAACGTTATCATAACAAAAACAGAATGATAAATGTCCGGTCCCTAAACCCGCAAGTTTTCGCTTAGTTTAAGTATGTTACAGATATCCGTTTGCTTCAATGTTTTGCTGAAAGCTCGGGTGGTCCCACGTTAAATTCAGGTAGGGAAATATTATATGTAACCTGATGTAACGGACTTCTCATTTATATAGCTATCATAATACCAAGACGTAATCAATCCGTTGCATAAAATATACAAAAATATATTTACCTACATAGGTACAGACGGCGGGAAATGAAAAATTGTTTATTTACCAAATGACCACTAAAATAATTGAGACCCTGTATCCTGCGCTAGAAAATCCTGTGTTACAGGACCCAATTTCGTCATTGCTATATCTATATGATAACTTTCTCTTAACTAGTTGTAAGGAGAGTGAGAAGTGCCAACATAATGTAAAAAAATAGACGCCTAAACTACTTTGTTACTTCTAAATTGTGTGTGTCACACACAATTTTATATCACGTGTTTTATACCATGTAGTTACAGGGGTGTCGTAAGCGTCGACTCAGGAATAGAAATGTCACTGACCATTCTTTGATAAAAAAATCGCCCAGCGTGGCGATTATGGGCATTTACCTCCTAATGCGTCTATACGCATAGTTAATAGGGAAAGCCTACGTCCAGCAGTGGACTAAGATAGGCTGATGATGATGAGTGTTCTTAGGGCCTGCACTATTGCACCTCAAATTACAACCAAATCCCTTGCGGGGGCCAATCTTAGATTTAAATACTGCTAGACCTTTAAGATTTAAACTTATAATTACGTAAAGAGCGTCGTTGTGACTAATAAAGTGTTCAAGTACTTATATTAATAGTAATATAAGTATGCAGAGCCGATGGCCGATGGGGTCGAAAAGTGCTCGAGTGCAGACCACGGCTAGGCAAACGCAGCGTAGGACGTCCACCCACAAGATGGACAGACGACCTTGTGAAGGTCGCCGAGACAAGCTGGATGCAGGTCGCATCTAACCGGTACATGTGGAGGTCCAGAGGGGAGGCCTATGCTCAGCAGTGGACGTCTTATGGCTGAGATGATGATGATGATACATCTCTAATTCTCTAATACACGGTGTAAAATAAGGAAATCGAATACATGAGTTCATGTAACATTCATTATTTGCTTCTTACGACCTCGGGGTGCTTAGCCAAGTTGCCAATCGCTAGCGCTTAAACGTCACTCGTAAGCGAAAGGCAGCTAACTGTCTTTGTCGCACTAATATGCATGAGTGACAGAGAGGGAAAACTACGATACGCTACCAAGCGCTAGCGATTGGCAACTTGGCTAAGCATCCAGGAATACGATGTTAAAGTTATTCGGTTTCCTCGTGTTACTATATACATTTATACCATGTGTATGTGTATTGTGTATCTCAATTTATTCTTTTGGCATGTAGCTGTTGGCTGTTTACTCATACCTCGGTGTATCTCTATAATTGTAAAGCATTTGTTTATTTCAAAGGCATCGATACTGAACTTCATGATGCCTTGATACTTATGTTAGAACACTTAAAACGCGGCCTATTTACGATTATATAAACAAAATGTAGGTTTATGTGCGACATTTAACAGTAATCACTTTTCTAAACAGGGGCTTTCCTACCAATTACAGGTTGTTTCACGCTCCGTAAAAGCTTATTTGAGTAATTTCGATTTAACATCATTCGTATACCATTAAGTTTTGTAATTATTTCCCTGCTTTTCCTATAAAAGTCGTAAATCGCAACTTTAAATGCCGTTGGAAATCCCAGGATTTGTCAAGCTCTGGCGATATGGGCTTTCGGTGTTCTTGATAGTTTTGGGGGCCTGTACCCACGCGTAAAAATGGGACGCTATTACTAAGACTTGAATGTCCGTCCGTCCATCTGTCTGTCCGCCTACAGGCTGTATCTCATGAATCGTTTGTCAAGCTTTATACCTACTTACATTTTTACAAATAGTAGGTATACATATGTGTACAGGGTGACTATTGGACGAACTTTAAAGCCCCTTGTAGGTTAACTACTTAGAAGCGGTCTAATATGTACTAATATTTTTTTTAATTCAGTATTCAGTAAGTATATTTATTGCTCTCACAGGTGAATTGATGATACATTTTATTTATTCAGCTATGAAACTCTGTAGGGTACGGCAACGGCAAATACAATAAGTCCACGTCTAAGTATTTAGATTAATGTAGGTAACTATTTGTGATGCCGCTATGACAACAAATCCTAAGAAGATAAATAAATATCATTTTGAAGGAAGACGGGATTTTTTGCCATTATTAGGTATATACAGGGGGATGAAGTTACTCGCGTCCGTAGGATTTACCATCTATTCCTAGACCCACCCTACACGTGTCCCCTGGGTGGTGCAAAACGAGTAACATAAACAACGCCGAGTGTCAGGCGGCGGTAACTAACCCGACCCACTAGGCCTAACAAACCTATTCAGTGTTGGTAGGAAATGACCATCACTACCCGTTACCTTGCGGTCATGTCTCGTGAGAGCGGTGGACTTGGCTTGATTGCCCGGTCTAAGAGGTAGACAGCCTCAATAAAAACTTACCCCAATCCTAAGGTGGGAAACGCGCCAAGAGGATGCATGGCTGGAGGGAAGTTCCAGTCTTCAGCGCCAACTACAATGGACCCGGCAAACATTGTAGTATCTTGCCTTCATACGAGAATAGGCGTAACCTCGTATGTGACCAGATTATTTCGACCTCTCTCGTGGGAATAACAATCAATGTCACCTGAAAATAAAAATAAAACTCAAACTTCACCATGTCCGTCTTCTGCTCAATGTAGAAGAACAAAGCTTACTCAGCAAGTATTTCACCCAAGCTTATTCAACAGAGTAAGAACCCTATCTGCTCCAGATATAAACCGAATTGTAAATACATCGAATGACAATAGTACTTCAGTCTCAAATGTATCCAACACTGTCAGTGACGATGAAAATTGGAAAACAATCCAAAACTCGAAGAGACAACGTGAGAGCCCTGGCTCTGAAAATTCCAACAAACAAATGAAACCCAATACACATTGGTTAAGCCAACCGGTGACTCTTTCAAATTCATTTGATGATTTAGACAACATTCAAGACAATGACATACCAATAACCGAGGACATAGACACAGAAATGAAAGTCAAAGAACCAAGACCACCACCATTGAAAATTGATAATGTCATGAATATACAACCACTCACCGCACTACTTAACAATATTGTGAATGGTCAGTATACATACAAAGTTCTCACCAATAATAGGGTTAAAATTCAAGCTCAGACTGGTGAAGCCTACCAAAAAATCAAGGTTGAACTTGACGCAAAGGGCACTGAATACTACAGCTACAAACCCAAGCAATATAGGGCATTTAAAGTAGTATTAAAGAATATGCACTCGTCAACTAATCCTGATGAAATTACTACTGCACTAACTGAGCTCAACCACGAAGTCATGAACATTTGGAACATTAAACAAGCTGTTACTAAAAAGCCTGTAGATATGTTTATCATAGATCTAAAAAGTAATGAAAATAATAAAGACATATACAACATACGAAGCCTGCTGAACTGTATTATCAAATTTGAACCACCGAGGCCCAAGCGAAGTATACCCCAGTGCTCAAATTGTATGGACTATGGGCACACCAAAAAATACTGTAAACGAAAACCAAGGTGCATAAAATGCGCTGGCCAACATGCTTCTTCAGATTGCCCACGTAAAGGGCGATCCAAAGATGTGAAGTGCACACTTTGCCAGGGCAATCATCCAGCCAACTTCAAGGGATGCTCCGTATACAAGGACCTACTAAAGCAGAAATACCCGCCGTTACGAAATAAACTAACAAGCAATCAAATTCGAAACAGCAATAATACTAAACCCGAGAAAAACCCACCATCAAAAGGAAATACCAAAACATATGCACAAACAATTATTAATTCTAACCCAGCCCAGACAGACCAACAATCAGAACAAGACTCAGCCTCTAACCAACCTCAACACGCTTTAAAAGCATACCCAAACGAATTAAATCAACTTATGGAAATGTTCAAACAAATGATGCAACAAATTACCAACATGACCAATTTATTAATGAAACTCATGTCCGATATGCATCCACATTCAATCCGTTAAAAATTGCAATGTGGAATGCCAACGGGCTGCCAAACCATACTCTTGAAGTGAAAATGTTCCTATACACAAACAACATTGATATCATGCTTATATCTGAGACTCATTTTAATGAAAAGAGCTTCTTTAAAATTGAAAAATATAAAACTTACTTCACAAACCACCCCGACGGTAAAGCCCACGCTGGTTCAGCAGTACTAATCAAAGAAAATATAAAACATTACACGTCCAACCCTTATTGTTGCAAAGAAATTCAGGCTACAAACATAATACTGGAATGCGCTAATGGGCCTCTAACTATTTCGGCACTTGATATGCCTCCAAGACACAATCTCAAGAATGAAGCATATACCTTATTCTTTAAATCTCTGGGACAACACTTTATAGCTGGCGGTGACTACAACGCCAAGCACACAGACTGGGGCTCAAGAGTCATCACCCCCAAAGGACGTGAACTCAATAAAACACTGCAAAAACTTAACCTTAGAGTCACTTCTACTGGCGAACCTACATACTGGCCTAGCGATCCCAAAAGAAAACCTGACCTGGTAGACTTCTTTGTCACCAAAGGTATACCTGCATTATCCTTGACATGCGAGTCCTCCTATGATCTATCTTCGGACCATACCGCCATCATAGCCAACCTTTATAGTGAAGCTACAAAAATCACAAGACCCTGTAAATTACATACCAAAAAGACAGATTGGATCCAGTTTCAGAAGCTAGTTGATAGCACCTTGAATACCCAAATCCCACTCAAAACTGAAGAGGACATTACTGAGGCTGTTGAAATTTTCAATAAATGCATACAAACAGCTGCATGGCAGGCTACACCCGAAGTGGATACAGCACTGGATGCAACTGATATTCTACCTATGTACCCAAATAATGTCACGCAGCTAGTACAAGAAAAGAGACAGGCAAGGAAACGTTGGCAAAAAACGAAACATTCTAAGGATAAACAATTATTTAATAGACTGATAAAAAAGCTGAAAAATCTGATTAAAAGCCATCAAAATTTAAAAATTGAAAATCAGTTATTGCACCTGGATGCTACTTCGGTTTCGGACTATTCTTTATGGAAAACAACAAAAGCACTAAAAAACCCAATCCCTTTTCAATCGCCATTGCGTCGTATCGATGGATCATGGGCCAGAACTGACTATGAAAAGGCCGAACTGTTTGCTGAACATCTCTCCAATGTTTTCACGCCAAATCCGGACGCGGGCTCTACAAAAAAAGATGAGGTTGAGTATGGCCTGGCATTGATCCACCAATTATCCCCTCCTCTTGAAAAAATTACCAAACATGAAGTGCATTCAGCGATCAAAAGACTGGCAACCAACAAAGCTCCGGGTTACGACCTGATTACAGCCAAGACTATGAAGGAGTTACCAGGCCCCAATTTCACCACCTTGACAAGTGCTACAATTGTAAATTTACTGTTTCTCCAATTGGGGACGTCTATAGGCTACAGTTACCGCTTACCATCGGAAGAGCCGTGCGTTTGTTTGCCACCAACATAAAATTTAGTGCAGGAACTTTAGTAAATCAGCAGTAAATAATTGCTTTTTTGCGAAGCAAAATTACAATTGTCACAAAAAACACGACAATTGTAGCGAAATTCCGACATGTGCCGAACCTCATGTCAAGATTGAATGAGAATTGTACTGAACCTTGCGACAATTGTCACGGGTTTCGGAAAATAAAAAGTAGTTCATTAATGATTTAAAAACGTTATTTGTAATATTTCTTTGTTGGTTGCAAACAAGCATATGTACCGTCCGATAGTAAGCAATAGCCGTAGCCTACGGAGGCCTGTGACGTCAGTAACAGTGATATTTTACAATTGTCACACTTGTAATTATGGTGAAATAGGCCACAGACGTTGCTGCTGTGTTTTTAACTCAACTATACAATGCAGTCTTAAGAAGAGAATTTGTACCGCCTCAGTTCAAAGTAGCCGAAATAATTCTAATTTTAAAGCCTGGAAAAGAGGCAGATAACGTTACCTCATATAGACCCATTAGCCTGCTGCCCATAACTTCTAAAGTCTTGGAAATACTTATCCTTAAACGACTCCAACCGGTAATCTCCAAGCTCCAAATCATACCTTCCCATCAATTTGGATTTCGGGAAGCTCACGGCACAATTGAACAAGTACATCGACTAGTCTGTTGACTAGACTAGTCTAGTCTGTTGCATTAACTCAGCATTTGAACGAAAAGCTTATTGCTCAGCGGCTTTCCTTGATATATCACAGGCATTTGACCGAGTGTGGCATGAAGGCCTACTATTTAAAATTTTGAAAACACTACCTATTAGTTTCTACTTGCTGTTCAAATCGTATCTCCAACAACGGCATTTCTATATAAAACACGGTGAAAGCAGATCATGCCTACAAAAAATTGAAGCAGGTGTCCCACAGGGCAGCGTACTTGGCCCTATATTGTATCTCCTGTACACTTATGATCTGCCTCAAACTGACAATATTGTTATGGGCACATTTGCTGATGACACCGCTCTCATGGCCACGCATGAAAACCCAACAATCGCATCAGCTATTTTGCAAAGTGGTCTCAACAAGATATCTGCATGGCTGAAGGACTGGCGCATCAAAGCCAACGAAACCAAATCCGTACACGTGACGTTCACCCTCAGACGTGCATCTTGCCCATCAGTTAAACTAAACAATATACAAATACCACAAAATGAAGACGTTCGCATTTAACGATCTTGGCATTTATTTAGACAGAAGACTTACCTGGCGGAAGCACATATTCACCAAGAGAAAAGCACTTAGTCAACAACTCAGAAAATTATACTGGCTGATGTCTCGCAAGTCCAAACTTTCCGTGGATAATAAATTACTGATATACAAATGTATATTAAAACCGATCTGGTCCTATGGAGTAGAGTTATGGGGCACTGCTGCAAACTCTAATATCGAGATCCTCCAAAGATTTCAATCGAAAATGTTGCGCCTGATTACAAACGCACCATGGTATGTAACCAATAGTCAGCTCCACCGGGAACTGAAGTTACCAACAGTCAAACAAGACATATCAAATAAAATGCGCTCATATGCGCAACGCCTGGATAAACATCCGAACGAACTAGCCGTCAAACTAATGGACAAGAATTCGAACACCTTCAAGCGCTTGAAAAGAAAAGCCCCTCAAGATTTAATTTAAATAAATAATAATATATGGTTTTGCCAATGGGTAAATACCATTCATGACCTACTCAAATACTTAACCACTAGCTAAATGCCTAACTCACACAGGCAGATTGCAGTACTAGAGGATGTTAAAAAAAAAAAAAGTATATACATATTTTTATTAATATTACTATAGTAAATATATTTAGTAATGAAAATCGTGGCTTCAATTAATATTCAGAAAATATTTAGTTTAATGTTGTATATTTAACCTCCTGAGTCCCTGAGTCCGTTATAAAGACCAAAATCATGCCATGTGTAAAGACCGAGCGCTAAAAACTAAAGTTATTCATAAACGCCGATTGTCCGTTATAAAGGCCTTAATGTATCGGCGCTTAAAATCAGGCGATAATGGCGTGAATTTGAGAATCAATGGCTGTCGTCCAATCAGAAATATATCTATCTCTATTTCGCAAAGGCTATTGCCCAGTGAAACAGAATATTCCGTTCAGTACGACGTCAAAAGTCCGGCAAGATGTCACAGCGCGCAGGTAGAGGTGAGTTCAATCTTATTTTTTCGCTTAAACCTGTTTGTTTTTTTCTGTCTTTTTATTTATTTAATGAGTATTTTACAAGTTTATAACAATGTAATTACTAGTTTTATTGTAAATATGATGTTCGAAGTACAATTACGTGTTATATTTGACCTTTGTAAAGCCCTCACGGACTTTGTTCATAGCATTATTAAGTTCTCACACTTGATTAAAATGAGTTTTCCTTGAAATATGTAGATTTAAATTTCTTAATTAGTTATATAATATTACAGAAGGTTTATTACAATTGTTTTTAAAATACTTAAGTAAAGTTACTTTATGAGGACACTATTGTGATGTGAGAAGTAGACTGATTTAACTACAACAGTTTTGTATTGAATAAGATTTTAAAAGAAATATTTTAATGTTTTAATAACAGAACGGTTCTACAATTTTTGTTATTTTTTATAATTATAGCATTTTGACAATCCCTTGTGTTTTATTTTATACGATAGATATAAGATACACCTGATTTCATACAAAATGACACGTATTCGCCACATTTATTGTATAATTAACTAGGTTAAGGTTGTATTTAAAATTATAACTAACATAATACATAAGTGCTGTTTATTAACATGATGGACCTGAGATGTCTGAATAAATAAAAATTTATTATTATTATTCTCTTTATTTATACATCTTCTTAGGTCAGGTTATTTTATAATATGGTTATAAAAATAAAATACAATAAAACATACAAAATCAATACAAAACATATAAACATACTATAAAAAAACCTAACCTAGGGTGCCGCCGGCAACGGGGCGGGCCCAAGCTGCCGGTGGTAGGGCTACAGGGAGAGGAACCGCCGGACTATGCGCGCCGTGTCCAGGATTACTGCCTTCTGCATCTGACCCTTGATCCAACCACCTAGCGAGAGCCTCTTGAGGTGTTGATCGAGACTCTTCGCTATGAGACCATTCGCAGAAACAACTATCGGCACAATGATCGCCGAATCAACATCCCACATGTCGGTTACCTCGTGAGCCAAGTCAAGGTACTTACTGGCTTTGTCCTTCTCGGCCTTCACGAGGTTCTCGTCATGGGGGATCGTGATGTCGATGAGCATTGCCCGGCGTTGCGATCGATCTATCAGCACGATATCAGGCTTATTGGCTACAATAGTCCTGTCCGTGATGATAGATCGATCCCAATAGAGCGTGGCACGACCATTTTCGAGAA
This sequence comes from Thaumatotibia leucotreta, assembly GCA_025490895.1. Classification (NCBI taxonomy): domain Eukaryota; kingdom Metazoa; phylum Arthropoda; class Insecta; order Lepidoptera; family Tortricidae; genus Thaumatotibia; species Thaumatotibia leucotreta. The sequence continues at coordinate 37,999 of JALPQI010010793.1, forward strand.
CTGCCGCAGGTGTATACTTATAGTAAGGCACTTCGAAGCCCACAAGGCCGTATTGAAGAGCAAGCTGCTGGTGTATAATCCTGGCTACGAGGTTGTGTCTGTGCAAGTACTCGGTGTTAGCAATCTGAGAACAACCGGAAATAATATGCCTGAGTGACTCACCGGGACGGCGGCATGCCCGACAAATGTCGACCGTACCGTCCTTCAGGATATATTTCCGGTAGTTATTCGTCATGATAACCTCGTCAGCAATTGCACAGGCAAAACCCTCGGTTTCCCCGAAGAGGTCCCCGAATCGTAGCCAGTTCACCGACGCGAGCAGATCTACGTCAGGTCCCGTGAGGGCCTTGTAGAACCGCCCGTGTAGCTCCTTGCTCTTCCATACCGCCCTGCGGTCCTCAGTGCTTAGTACCACAGGTCTGCGCCAGTTCTCTTTTGCCAAGGAGAGCGGCGTGAGGTTCCGGTCTACTGCCACCACATCACGATGCATCCCGCACTCATTGCTAAGAAAATAGTTTCTAAGATTGTACACCTCGCGGTTGTGGAGGTTTTTGGCATTTAGGAAGCCGCGGCCCCCACACCTCCGCGAGATGTACAATCTCATAACTGATGAGCGCGGGTGTAGCATTCGATGTGTGGTAAGCAGTGTACGGACCCTTCGATCCAGGGCGTCCAGCTCCGTCTGAGTCCACCTTAGTATGCCAAAGGAGTATGTGAGTATGGGTATTACCCAGGCGTTGAAGGCGCGCACTTTGTTGCCTCCTGACAAAAGACTGTTAAGTACTTTTGTGAGCCGGCTGAAAAAGCGCTCCTTCACCGCCTGTCTAATTCCCATATCTTCAATACCCAAAGACTGTGACATACCAAGGTATTTATAGGTTTCTGCTTCCGAGATAGATCTGAACGACATTGTCTCAGAAAGCTGTAAATTTGTTGAATTTACTACTTTCCCCCGCTGCACATGCATAACCGCACACTTATCGACACCAAATTCCATATTGATGGCACTACTGAAAACTTCTGTGGTTCGCAGTAGTTCCAACAAGTCTTGGCTATTTGGCGCAAATAATTTGAGATCATCCATGTACAGAAGGTGAGAAATGACTTCACCCTCTCTCCGAAGCCGGCAACCTAGTCCTGAATCCTTCAGCAGGGTACTGAGGGGATTCAGAGCTAGGCAGAACCACAAGGGACTCAGACTGTCACCCTGGAATATTCCTCGCTCGATCCTTATGAAGTCCTGCGGGCCAGAGGGGCCATCCCCGCCTCCTGGTTGACGAAGGACTGTGGTCCACTGCCTCATACACGCGCCGAGAAAGGATCTTAAAGTTGCATTAACTTTATACAGCTCCAAGACCCTTTCCAACCATGAATGAGGCACCGAATCATAGGCCTTCTTGTAGTCAATCCAAGCGGCGGAGAGGGCCCCTTTGTTACGCCGGACTTGCTGGCAAATGGTCATGTCGATGAGGAGGAGCTCTTTAGTACCACGGGACCCAACCCTACATCCATTTTGAGCAGGAGCCAAAACATTGTTCGAAACAATGTGCGTGTTAATTTTTACTCTCAAAATGGATGTAAGGAGCTTGTACAGTGTGGGCAAGCACGTGATGGGTCGGTAGTTCTTCGCTTCCGTGGTACTACCGGACTTGTAGAGCAGGAAGGTTACACCAGTTGTTAAAGAAGGTGGCAGGGAACCGAGCTCGAGGGCTTGTTGGAATTGCGTTGCCAATCGTGAGTGCGAGCATCGAAACCATTTTAGCCAGAAGTTGTGCAATCCATCCGGCCCAGGACTTTTCCAGTTCTGAGTCGTGCGGATAGCACAACTTACGTCATCGGGGCTGATGATAACTGCCCCCATAGGTTCGATGGTCTCGCATTCACGTTCGACAACGGTCATCCATTCACCCTCGGTGTGTCCGACGGGCACTGACCAGATACTACGCCAGAAATCACTCATGGCAGTAGCATCCGGCAACCGCGCGTCGGACACACGGTAGTCGGTTTCCTCCCACTTTCGGTAAACCTTCCTTTGGTCACTCTGGAAAAGGCGATTCTGCTGGAATCGGTTCACACGCTCTCTGTAGCGGCGAATACGGTTTGCCCATGCATAAACCTTCTGCTTCAGAAAGTCGATGCGCTCTGTGAGGTTGGCCATGTAGTCGCGGGGTGCAATACCCGTTCCCGCGAACGCCTGGTTCACAAAGCGCATTACTCGGGGGCGGTTGTTGCCCCCCCTGAAGCAGATCAGCTTTGCAATGAGAGTCCTAAACGAGTCGATACGTCGCTCGATCCGCACCTGCCATGCGGGGACACCCCCAGCGGTCCTAGGTGCACGGTCAGAGTCCGGAAACTTGACTCGAGCAACACGGCACGCTGCAATGGCCCCGCAGTACATGATCGAGTGCGTATCATCCAAATCTTTACTGGATCGTATATACGGCTCCAGTAAAGCGTTTAGGGCTCCCATCAACGCTAGATTGCGCCTATTCATGGGCAAACGTGGTAATCGTGGCCTAGAGTCGGGCGTGAAGCGATGCTGCATAATCGCTTCTTCCAGAGTCCTCCTCAATTGCTCATTGTCTGAAGTACTCACACTCAGGTTCGCAGCATCGTCCTCATCAGCAGCAGGACCGACCCGCAGTGCCTCGGATGCCAAGTTATGTACCGGCACCGGGTCCGGCGACGTGGCGGGTGGGTCCTGCGCCGAGGAAGGGGTCGCGCGCACAGGGAGAGCCTCCAGGCGAAGCCGATCAAGTGTCGAGTCATCCAGCCGCTTCGATCGTTGGATGACTCGCACTTGATCCGATAGTCGCTGCGCAGTCACATTAATGGTTGGTTCAAGGGCCCGAAACAGAGGAAGCATCCGGACACGATACGCGGATAGATTAGTTCCTCCCTCTGTAGCCCCGTAGTAGGCGCGCATGACGTTCTCATTCATAGCTTGAGACCATGTCATGTGTCGCACTACACCACCGGCAGCGGGAGCCGTGGGCGGGGCAGGAAGTCCCGCGGGCCCCAAGCGTGCCGGCAGCGGTGGCCGTCCTCGTCGCGCAGGTGGTCGTGGCGGCGGCGGCGTAGGTCCGCGCTCGTCGCTGCTCGATCCGCTGAAGTCGGGCGCGGTGGCGTAATCAGCACCCGACGAGACTTGAGAGCTGACTGATGTTGACGAGGCGGACGATGGTGTTGGGCGTGCGATCTGTGGGGACGCTTGAATCTTGCGTGCTTTACTGCGCGTGTACATCCTGTGGTATTTTGATAAGTACGTGTCGGCACTAATCAATGGCGTATCATATTATTTTCGTCAACTGTACCCATGATTGTATATACATTATTGAGAGGGCACTTTTTCCGTGACGAAGGTGTAAAAATGGTGTTGTAAATGCCGGCAAAATACATTATTTATCAAAATATAATCGGAGATTTACAAAAAACACGTTTGACTTTGACGGCGTCAAATTTTTTTTTTTTTTTTTTTTTTTATTATTATTATTATTATTATTATTATTATAATCTTAGTCACATAACAATATGAAATGCATTGGGGTCTTTGTAGACTTAGCTAAGGCATTTGACACTGTGTCCACTCCTATTTTGCTTCGGAAACTTCAAAATATAGGTATACGGGGAATTCCACTGGCCTGGTTCGCTTGTTACCTGTCTGGGAGAAGACAGTTAGTCAAGGTGGGTTCTCTGAGTAGTGGTTGTGAGCGCATCAGGTTTGGGGTTCCCCAAGGTAGCATTCTTGGCCCGACACTTTTCTCAATCTATATAAACGATTTACTTAATCTTCAAATCCCGAATTCCGAGATTATGTGTTATGCTGATGACACCGTTATGCTATTTAGCGATGCTAGTTGGGAGAGTCTGGTTACGGTCACAGAAATAGGTTTGCAAATGGCTGCAGGTTGGTTTCGTGCCAATCTTCTTACCCTTAACAGTGACAAAACCAAATTCTTATGCTTTCATAAAACTGCTTTGTCAAAGCCGCCGCCCGATCTCACTATAAAAATTCACTCATGTACTGATTTCCCGTCCAAACCTTGCAACTGTAACAGAATCCAGCGTACTGACGCGATAAAATATCTTGGCCTCTTTGTAGATGAAAATCTGAACTTTAAATATCACATTCATAATCTATCTGGCAGAATTCGAAAATCTATTTATATCTTCAAGAAACTCCGTCACTCGGCAGATATTTCTCTTTTAACACAAATTTACGTCGCTTTGTGTCAGTCGATTATAACTTACTGCCTTACAGTGTGGGGTAGTGCATCAAAAACTGCCATGCTGGAGGTTGAGAGAGCGCAGCGTTCAGTGTTGAAAGTAATGCTTAAGAAACCTTTCCGTTTTCCAACCTCAAATCTCTTTGCAGAAGCAAATGTTCTATCCGTTCGTCAACTTTTTATCCAAAAAATTTGTTTGCAAACACACAAGTCCGCTAAAATGTCTAGGGACTACAACATACTATTACAAAAACGCGTTTTCAATTTACCTATTCCAAGGGTGAATTCTGTTTTCGGTAAACGTTTTGGAGAGCGCATCAGGGTATCTACATACAATGCAATGAATAAACTTTGTAATCTTCGGGATTGTACTCAAGCAGAAACAAAAAAGCTACTTTTCAAATTTTTACACTCTCAAAATTACATTGAGACAGAATCAATATTAGATAAGATACTTTAGACTAATTATTGAGCATAGTAATAGTACTATTAGCTTAGTTTAAGTAACTTGCTACCTATTGTCAAGATTTCAATTAAACAAATTCTGTTATTTAAAGTATTTGGTTCCCCGCGATACAGGCGTAGCCTAGTGCGGAGACCCCTGGAATATATGTACTCTGTGTTTTCTGAAATAAATACTCTTTATTCTTTATTCTTTACATAAAAGCCGAGAGGCCTTTATAACGCCCAATTAATTTGTAAAATAAATTATGCTTAAAGTATACCTCTTTGAGTATATAACCAACTTTGTTCCAACAAAAATCTGATAGACTCATTTTAAACATTAAAATAAGCGACAGAAAGTTCAGGACTCAACACTGATGGTGTTATAAAGGACTCTCGGCTTTTATGCGAGCGTACTCGATTTTTACCCAGGACTTTACGCTGATAGTGTTATAAAGGACTCTCGGCTTTTATGCGAGTGTACTAATTTTTTATCCAGGACTCAGGAGGATATAAATATACCTAAAGCCACGTTTTCACTTAGTATTTTGAGCGAGCATTCGCTTGTTTGTGGGCTGACGAACGAACATTTTGTTATGTAAATTATTGTTTTCATCTGCCCAAGAACGAACGAATGACGCGGCTTTAACGGTCCAACCGTCGTGGGGTTCGGCTGGCGCTTAACCGATTTTAGGTCGAGATTTAGCGATTCTAGACTGGATTAAAGAGCCGTTACATTAGGTTAACTTTTATAATAAATTGCTGTTCCACAATCTAAAAACTTTTACATTTGAGATATAATTTCAGGGTAATATAAAAGGTTTATAGGGTTACCTAGGTTCCATGTCTAAGAAGAAAAGAAGAAGGTGAATTTCTGAAGTGTTTACTTATGAGGAGTGTCTTTTCAAAAGGACTTTCCATTTTTTTTCCAACTATTAATGTAGCATATATTAGCAATAGTAGAGAAATACATATGTGCTCTGAATCTCGAGTTCTAATAAGTCTCTTCTTACTTAGTCTTAATTTTTACTTAGTACTTGGTAGTGCCTACTACTGTTTTAACTTTACTGTTTTCTAGTTCTTATTAAACCGCAGGTTTTTATATCCAACATAAAATATAATAAGGCCCCAAATATTTGAGTTCACAGACAGTTTAATTAACACCAAAAAAAGGTCACAAAATTGGAAGATAATTCCAAACAGACCTAGCTTATGTGACTTAACCTTTGACCTAAGCGGGGAGTCACTGCTATCTGATTCATGAAAATTATGTGTATTTCAGCCGTTCATATCCAACATAATTTGATCCACGTAACTTTTGATGAACGTAAAACTCAAACAAATTATGAAATTACAATATTTTGTGAACCTTGGCCTTTGGCCATTTGTACTCGCTGATGGATCGAGATATGTCAAGCAATCGTCGAAATAATTAAATACGCGAGTAACCGCGTTTGCTAAATATGGTTTGATTCCTATTTTAATCAATAAATGGTTACTTAAGTATCTATATGTATCTATCTCTAATATATCGCGTCGCTTGGTACCCACATCACAATATAATTAATTGAGCTTACCGTGGAACTAGGTCGATTTATGTAAGATGTCCAAAGATATTTATTTTATTTATTTATTAGCATAAACAATAATGCGTGATTGAACCACATATAAAGAATGAGCTATCCTATATGTACTTAGTATTTTATGGAACACACTATACCACTATACCAGAGGACCCACATAGAAATGCCATTTCTTTTTAGCTGATAAGTTCAGCAGATACCTATATAGAAAATTACTAAAATAATAGTACATTGTGCATCTAGGGAGGTAAGTACGGTATTACTAACCAGAGTGTTAGAAACCATACGCCGTAGACGGAGGGCTTTTAATGACTCGAGTTAGTATTCCGCTTACCGACCGTGACGCAAACAATGTTTTTCATCACACTTGCGAGCAAAAAAAAATTGTTTAAAGACAAAATATTATTAAATGATGCACTAACATTTCTATTAATCCCTAGGGAATTTCACTTTTCTATTACAGTAACGACAGTAAGTGTGGCGAAAAATATCATAATTACTACCCAGTAATATTACCTATGTTTTTTTAGAAATATAAAAATTCAAATAAAAATCAACTTTAACAAATATGTTTTCATACCATTGTTCATGTTCAAATTGGTATTCAATAGATTTCCATACAAAGTAAGCTTTATCCTGGACTGTCTTACAAATTAAGTATTCAGATTTTATCTCAAAGTCTCAAAGAATAACTTATCGATAAAATAATATCGAGTGGAAGTCCTTTGCAAAATTTAGTTTGTGCGAAAAGTGTGAAAGTGACAGCCGATGAACGTTGATTGTTGTGAATAGCAAAACAAAATCTGATTGAGCTAATTTCACCACGAAATTAGTATCTTATTGCATCTGTCGTTGAATTGGTCCCAGTCCGATCAACTCCGCAAATTCAGTTGATTCAATCGAGTTTGGGTCAATTCGATTAATTAATGCCGTGTGCAATGTATCCATGGAATTAATTAGTCCAGTTGTCTCATTATCATTAGATAACTACTACGAAGAAATAAAACATGGGAGCCGCACGTACCTAATACTAAATTGCCTTTCAAAAACGGTCGTGAATTTTAGTTGACAAGTATCACCAAGGTGTCACTCCCTCTTCAATGCATCACGGTAATGAAGTTCAATATCAACCTATAATAACTTAAGCCGCCATCTAAAAATAGTTGTTATTGGTCCATCAAAGTTTTGATTGGCCATATTCTATAAACATTTTGTCAAAGATGTTGCGCTGAAATTTGCGCGGTGTCAAGAAAAGCGCTTCCCATCTAACTACAATTGAACAATCGTTTTTGGGGGCAAACCGCCCATAATCTGTATATGGATTGGTCGTTTAAAGTTATAAGATATATGTATGGTATTAAGTCGAATACCAAAAGGGTAATAAAATATCCAATCTACAACGATCTTTATTTAAAACATCATAAAAACAAGTCAATTTATTTGGAACAACCCACAAAGTTAAGCGGATTACATTAAATGAATGAACGACCAAGCGCTGAACACATTACTTATTATTGTATACATTTTAGAACTTATGTCAGTGGCATATGAGGATCAAAATCGTTTACATGTTTTTGGAGCCGACTGTATTTAAATAAACATGTTCACATTTATTTGCGTAGGTAAGATTCAATTGGATGTCAATAAATAATAAACATAAATAAAGCTTCATTCTCTCTAAATATACAGGGTGCTCATGAGTGACCCGACAGACTTTATCAATGCATTTTTGATGTCGAAATAAGTAAAAAATGTTACATGACAATAGTACATTTCGATACAAGTGCAAAAAAATTTTTTCTCGACGAGGGTGAAAGTTGAAGCCCTAGTGAAACGAGGGCGACAATCACCCGAGGTGAAAAGAAGTTTTCACATGTGTATCGAACGACATTTTTCATAACAAGTGCCTTAAAAAGAGAATTTACTTTTCCACACTAGTTAGGATAATGTACATTACATTATCCTAACGACAATTTTTTATTAATAGGTTTTTTGAATTTGTTTCTACATGACCAGTAATAGGTTGTAGAGAAGTTTATTGTTTTTCAATATTTTTTTGTTAATATTTGTTCTCCAACTTTTTTTTCATTTTCTCTAACGTTAATCAATGAGTATGTCAAGATAGGAACTCATAGGAACTAGGGTAAGAATTTTAATCGTGCAGGTATTTTTCAGTGAGTCATGATACTCATACTCAGAAGTAGTTTCAATACCTAGACGATTCAAAAGAGTTTATTGCTATTACAATTTGAATAAAGAATTATTTGACTTTGACTTTGATACTCGTGATTAAAATAGTTTTTTGAAAAACATGTCATTATCTCTCAAACTAAGCCAAATCCAGAAAAGTTTATACGACGTTATTGACTCAAAATGTGGTCAGGAATGCACCCTTCAAGTTTGTCGGGTTACTCATTATCCACCCTGTATTATACCTTACCTATGAATGGATATTGTTGAAATGGATGAAAACTCTTGTCATTTAAATAAGGACGTCTCACTTTTCACACATTTATTACTTCATACTGACAATTTTACGTCTTAATTAGCTAAGATTTTCTACCTCAATAGGCGCTAAATACCAATTCATCGCATTTTTAACGACGTTGCTAAAATTAAACAGCTAAGTCCATAATTCAAACTCCAGTTTTCAACAGAAAGATAATTGGCAATTTATACTAAGAAGTTTTCCATTTTCATGGAATTAAGACTGAGGCAAAGCGGCCAAGACTACCTGACGTCACGTCTCTCGGCTGTGACGTCATAGCGTTAGTCAAGAAAAAAGAACTTGCGGTGGAAAGTATTCCATGCAAAAACAACTGTGGTTTATTACACAACTTCAAAAAATGAGGAGGTTTTATTTTTTTTTGAATGTACACGGTGCTCGTGATCATTACCAAAGATTTTAATGCTGGATTCCTGACCATATTTAGAATCTTTGATGTTGTATAAAATTTTCTGGATTCGGCTTGGTTTCAGAGAAAATCAACCTTTTTTTGACGTAACTCATCATTTAACTTCTTTATGATTACAATCTGACAATCAAAAAATTCGAATAGACTTGACGAAATAACCTGTACCTACCTAAAAAAACAATTAAACAAAAGTAAACAAATTTTTGTTATGATAAGAAGTACTGGAAATGTTAAAAAGTATTCAAAAAATCTAAAAATAAGAAAAATTTTTTTTTGTCGAATTGACATTAGTTCTCATAATATTTTTTGTTTATTTTGATGTCTAGAATGCATAGTTAAAATCTTTCGCAATGCTCGCGAGCACCGTGTATATCGATATAGATTTCCGAGAATTGTGAACCGATTTTCATCAGCCAGTTCGTATGCTTATTATACCTAGTCTGTTTGTATTTTACGTAATCAAATGAACTTTAACAAACAATTTGTCTATTTTTGGGTATTTATAACAATTTTTGGATTATCTTACAACCCAATTCAAAACCATTTGGATCCGAGTCTATCCTAACCTACCCTATTTTGCTGAATAGTGTTATATTTTCATTTACACTAGATGTATGTAGTGCATAATCCTTAGCTTTCGTATTTTTACGCGCGATGAGCTTCAATATCCTTCGCAATGAAGCTAATTGAGGCAAAAAGATAAATTCTGACGTTTCCGTGAAAATACAAAAACAAAGGATTATGTATTAAGAGAAAGTCTGTGTAAAGAAAGTGTACAGACTAAATATAGCGACGTACCTATGTACATGCACCGTCATAGCACCTACATTAGACCTACGTGCGCAAAAAATATCGAATACCGAAGAGTGTTACAAATCAACACAAATTAGAAATTTCTTTTTCGCACGCGTATCGTACGACGTTTTCGACCTGACAAAAAATTACGCACTTCTCGCACTAGTAGGTAGGCAAAAACACACCATGAGTACTGAAAAAAAATCTGTGTATACCTACATATTGTACGCGTATATTTTTCATTCTATAGAGGACGGCAGACCTGGCATTTATCAGACTTCACCTGTCCAATTACGGATAATACGGAAATAGAATAAATGCCCCGCGATCTGAAGGAGGCATTCAAAGCGAAAAAATTGAAAGCTTATTCCTTTTATGATGTTATTGAGCGTAATGTATGTACATTATTATATTAGGATGTGGCGACAGATTTACCTTCTCTTGGTTTTGTTTATCGGATAATTTCGTGTGATGTGTTTATACTCAGTGTGTCAGTAGAAAAAAAAAAGATATGGGGGCTTAGCACATGATTAGTGCGACGACATACTGTCGCACTAATCATGTCGCGAGATAGACTATCCATCCTTCTTTTATTCTTATAGTTGGTAACAGATGTAAAATCTATCTCGCGGCGTCATACTGACATACCAATCATGTGCTAAGCATAATGGTTGCCTGTGACACATAAACACACACAAATACACGTTCGTGGATTTATTATGTTAATACTAAATATCAATAATTTTACCTAAAAATGTATGTGAACTCAAAGTCAGGCGCCTAGCCTTACATATTATAGCATATACCAGAGAGGTCAAATACCGGCGTCCACTAAGCTGGAGTGGCCGGATGGTTCAGGTTTCAGCCGCGAAAGCTAAGGACGTGGTAAGGTGTTAAGATGGTGATATCAGAGATTGTGTTTTAAAAAACTGACCAAGAGTATGTCGGGCCGTTCGGTTCCATAGTAATCCAAAAACGGCTGAGACGATTATGTTTGAAATTATTTTATTTTGAAGTAATCTATCCATCTCCGAAAATATTGACTTTAGAAAATAAACTTTCTTTTGGGACCCTTATTCTTTTTCAAATACCAATTCAACGATATCCCACACTATAGGATTACAGGACATAAAAAAAGAATACCCTAGTTTACTACTAAGTAGAAGAGGTACCCAAAAAAAATCTACATTTTATTCTAACACTTTGTCGGCTTGATTATGTATACCAGTACCAAATTGCAAAGTTCTAGTACTAACAGCCACTGAGCTATACTGCGGACAGACAGACGTACAGATGGACAGACGGACATGTCGAAACTATAAGGGCTTACTACGGAAACCTAAAATGGGTGTTTATAGAATAATTACAAATTTTTAGTTTTGTTTACACTTTTTTCGTTTTCTATTGGCTCACTGAATATATGCATGTGCAGGAACGAATTCAGCTATTCTGCGATTACGTTACAAAAACAAAAACAACTTGTAACTATGCGTTCTGTAACCATGAATGTAGGTACCTATAACGGCAAGTTGGATGAGTGAAAACTACGGCGTAACTGAAAACTGAAACACAACATCTTCTATATGCAAATTAGGGCCCGGTTAAGAAAAACGTATATTTCATGGATATATTTGAGTGTGCCTAAAAAACCTACGATTACATGCATCAAACAGAAAACCGGCCAAGAGCATGTCGGGCCATGTTCATTGCTAGTAGGGTTCTGTAGTTATTCAAAAACGACTGGGCCGGTTATAACAGAAATAGATTTTTTAAAGTATTTTATAGGCCTAACTTTCATGAAGTTTTTCATACTTTTCGAACCCATGGATCAAAAGTTAGAGGGGGAGGGACACACAGTTTTTAAAGTATTCTATAATCATATAACGTAGGTACCTATGTTTATTTTTTATCTGTAGCGGATTCTGGGACCCTCATTATTAACCCTTCAACGATATCCCAACCTATAGGATTTCATAAAAATAAAAAGCCACCCGACTTTAAGTGTAGATTAGGTACATGCGAAAAAAAAAATGGTCTATATTTTATTCTACCAATTTTGCGGCGTGATATCTATATTCGTACCTAAGTAATTGCAAATAACCAGCACTAACGGCCACTGAGCTACGCTGCGGACATACATTCGGACATTATGGCAAAACTATAAGAGTTACTACAGAACCCTAAAAGGTAGGCAAAAGCTTTTTCTTAGGAATAGAAGTCACTCCTAGTCAATATTCCTCGCCTGTTTCTTTGCGTCTCATTCCACTACTTATATAAATACAACGAAATTCCAAAGGTTACAAGAGCAGTTATCGGCGACCGGCGACATTGAAGACTTTTAGCTTTTATTTCGAGCCGTGTTTTACAGCGGTCTACCTGTCAGTCGTAAAAAAAACCTATAAATTGTAAATCCTCACTCAGTGCTCTTAAATATAAACCTTCGGACGCGTTTATAGCTTGTAAGAAACTTAATATCGGCATGAGAGCGTATGGTAGTTATAGTGTAATATTAATTTTCAGGGCCTCTCGGGGCACGTTGTTGTAACGAACTGCGAAAAATCGTTTCAGCACTAAATCCATTATTTATTTTCTGTATATGTCGTATTTAGGATCGCCCACATGGGTACTTAAGAGACTTTGATGGATCGTGTCGCACTAAAATTTGTGAAAAAGGTCATTGTACGTAGGTACGATGCTAGTTTATTGGAATGGTTTGATTCAAAATAATCGAATCATTGATTCAAGACAGGACGAACTGAAATCTTATTCAGACATTATCACAGCATCAGCTTATCTCAGTCCACTGCTGAACGTAGGCCTCTCCTAGCTTGGCTCCTCGTATGCTTGACGTTAAAAAAACAAAGTGTTACTCACATTACTTTTATCATGCAGCAATATGGATTCTGTAGGCTTATGATGGTACTGCGTCTAATCGTTTGTCGTCGTTGCCGTCACGTTCTAACAAGTATGCAAGTGTGAAAGAGACGCGTAGCCCGATAATTGGATAAAACGGGACTATCATAAGCCACCTGATGTGTGTTTGAAAATACGGTATTAATGTATCACTCTGCCTGAAAAATTATTACCTTAAAACATGCCTAAGAATTAAATTTATATTCGCAAATATTGTCCTATGAAACCTTTGATAACTGAAACTAGATAGAAATCTCGTTCAGGATCCTTTTAAATCCTAAAGTTGAAAACGTGATTTGATTTAGAAACGGCAGCTAATTTTTCGTGCTTTAACATGAAGGCACTGTTTTAAGATAACCCTGAATTAATAGTCTCAGGTATTAACCATTTTCGTTTATCAGGGTACCTATTCTAATTTTAATTAGAAACTCTGCCCTAGTTGGTTATATCCAGAATTGCTTATTTTCAATTCAAAACTAGTAATAGTTATTAATTCAACTGTAGCCATTTGGAATGCTAAGCCCTTTCAATCTTTATTAAATTTGTCTATGACTATATAGATTTATAATTAAGGGCCTGTTTTAACTATGTGAATTAAAATATGTGAGATAAATGTTAGCTGTCCTATTATTTTATATGCCTGAGAAAGGAAGATAACAAATTTTATCTGACAGATATATTTGTCCGGGGATTGTTAAACAGACCGTAAGAGCGATTTATTTGCAAATGAGTTACTGATGGTAGAACCTCGTGCAGATAGCTACCACTGTCTTACCCTAGCAGTGTTTGCACTGTTCTGTTTCGGTTTGGGGGTAAGATAGCCGTTGTAATTACTGGCATAGATAGAGGCAATCCATCTAAGTCCTCAGGGTAATAGGCAGCGCATAGGCGATTTTTTGATCACTAAGTCCAAGAGCCTCAGTTCGTGCTTTCCATCAGGTGGGCTGAGAGCTCAGTTGTCTACCTTCCTCACATAAAAAAGAGTTATAGTTAATTAACAAATCATCTCATGTGGTTGCAGCTAAATTATTAACGGCCTGTTTCACAATCTCCAGTTAAAGCTATCTGTCAGATAAAAAATGACACTATCTCTTTCTTTCACCTGGAAGAATAAAGAGAGCGTGTTATTTTTATCTGACAGATAGCTTTAACTGGAGATTGTGAAACAGGCCCTTAGTATTACTAATTCTCATTAGCAAACGTCGGGCTAGGTCACTGCCACCGTCATGTCAGTGTCCCTAACCACCTAACGCGTGATAACAAAAAATGAGAATCATTTTCCCTAGACCTCAAAATTAAAGTAGTCACATAAATGACATAGTTTGTTCATGACCTTAGCCATATATATCAGAGATTCTTAAAATTAGCATTTTTGATTTTTTAAGCATTTGCCTTTTTGCCGTTATGGACTTGAAAGAATAAACTATAAAAAATGTCTTGGTCATATTTAAATTTCAAACTTACACAAGTTACACATAGAATAAACCTAAAGAATAGGGAA
>JALPQI010010794.1:0-38672 GCA_025490895.1 Thaumatotibia leucotreta
TGGCGACGAGGCGCGACACCCTCGGCGGCGCGGGTGACGGAGACGGCAGGTGCGGCGCGCCGGTGCAGCGCGACAACAATGGCCCGTCCGGCTCCTGGGATAGCATCATCAGAATAGTACATTGTGCATCAAGGGAGGTAAGTACGGAATTACTAACGAGAGTGTTAGAAGCCCGACGCCGTCAGGCGGAGGGCTTTTATGACTCGAGTTAGTATTCCGCTTACCGACCGTGATGCATACAATGTTTTTCATCACACTTGCCGACAAAAAAATAAGTTTTAAGACATAACATGATTAAATGACGTACTGACATTTCTATTACTCCCTAGGGAATTTCACTTTTCTATTACTCCCGCTACGCGCGCAAGCCATGGCGCGCTTAGACAGCAAGTGTGATGAAATAGTACATTGTGCATCAAGGGAGGTAAGTATGGAATTACTAACGAGAGTGTTAGAAGCCCGACGCCGTCAGGCGGAGGGCTTATATGACTCGAGTTAGTATTCCGCTTACCGACCGTGATGCATACAATGTTTTTCATCACACTTGCCGACAAAAAAATAAGTTTTAAAATATAATATTATTAAATGAAGTACTGACATGTCTATTACTGCCTAGGGAATATCACTTTTCTATTACTCCCGCTGCGCGCGCAAACAATGGCGCGCTTAGGCAGCAACTGTGATGAAAATATACATTGTAATCAAATCTCTCCTTCAATACTGCTAAACCTGTGGTTTACCCAACTTTTGTTTGAAGAATAACGCTTAGTCTCGGATACTAGTATCATATTATAATGAAGTTTTGACATTACTCTCCGAGAGTAGACTCTGATCAAATCAACCCTAAATCTATGTATTATTTAATCAAAACTTACCAGTAAATCGTGTAGTGACAGCAGTAAGAATACATTTATCACCACCCCAACTTCTCCTGCGGGTGTCGTAAGAGTCGACTAAGGGATTGAAATGTCACTGACCATTATTTGACAAAAGCCCAACAGAGAGTTAAAAAAATTACACGTGATTTGTCCGATGACCAACTATGGTGATAATTGGTGATTTTTTCTTGATCTCTTCCTCCCCCTATACAGTATGACGTGATTAGTGGACAAGCCCTAAGGCTAATATAACCCGACTTTACCAATATAATTCTATGTAAGTAATCTTAATTGAAACATGACAGTCGACGAATAAAAAAAAATGGAATGTAAATAATTACCTTCAGTAAAACGAGGTCGGTATCGTCCCGCGCCACTTCGGCGGGCTCGCGAGTCGACCAGCTGCTGCGACGCGCGCCCTCTGTACGGACAAAGTATCACCATTGTCATTTATGGGTTCAGTAAATAAATAGCAGAATATAATCAGATCAATTTAGCTTCCGAACACATGCATTTTTTTTCTTAAGTTGACATTATTATTAGCCAAAAAAATTTACATATTTTTTTAATTCTATTTACTCGTACAGTCCAGAGAAGCTATTAGAACACGTTTAAACTCTACCTGTATCGCTGTTAGAGTTGCGCAAGTCGCCCTCGATACGACTCGACCTTTTATTCCTCTTCGCCCCTCCTTCATGCTTTGTTGAGACTATTGAGAGCTACTGCCATCTCCGCAGTAAAGTGTCCCCATGAAAGCTACTAGAACACGTTTAAACCCTACCTATATCGCTGTTAGAGTTGCGCAAGTCCCCCTCGCTACGACTCAACCTCTTGTTCTTCTTCGCCCGTCCCTCGGACTCTCTGTTGAGGGTCGCTGCCATCTCCGAAGCCACAGGACTCGAGAGTCGCAGCGAACCGCCAATATGGAAACTACTAGAAGACATTACAATTTACCTATACACCGTTAGAACTGCGCAAGTCACCCTCGCTACGACTCGACCTTTTATTCCTCTTCGCCCCTCCTTCATACTTCGTTGAGACTATTGAGAGCTACTGCCATCTCCGCAGTAAAGTGTCCCCATGGAAGCTACTAGAACACGTTTAAACCCTACCTGTATCGCTGTTAGAGTTGCGCAAGTCCCCCTCGCTGCGACTCAGCCTTTTGTTTTTCTTCGCTCGTCCCTCGGACTCTCTGTTGAGGGCCGCTGCCATCTCCGAAGCCAGAGGACTCGAGAGACGCAACGAACCGCCACCATGGAAACCACTGGAATGTGTTTGGTTTCGGATTTAGTGTTCATGTCAAAGATATTAGGATTCGAACATGCTGTCGATAATCGGGGTGATCGATGTTGTATATCCATCGTCAATCCAATATATCCACCGTACCTAATTAATATCGGAATATTGACAGGGTATGCTACGTGACTAGAGCCTATTTCAGGCCCAGGCAGGGTGGGTAAAATATACCGGTCAGATAAATATTAGCTGTCCTTTTGTTTTATAGTTATCGATTTCTAAGAATGAACATGTGACAATTCAGAACTGACTCCTTATATGTATGACGTTAAGTCTATCGAAAAAATGGCGTTTTGTACCCTCATATTAATTATGGTTAATCTATAACTCATCATCATCCTGAGACCACCGCATCATCCGGTGAGTCATCCGCAGACCACGAACCCTGTAAAGTGTTCGAAACGTCGGAATGAAGTTAAAATTAGTTAATACACGCGAGTTTATCCGTTTAAATAGTTTTATTTCAATCTATAACTGTCAAAAGTTCGTTCTTAGATCTCAGGGACTTTAAATATCGCTGGGGAAAATTATAGTGATAATTTTATCGGATGGATATATTTATCCAGGGGTTGTGAAACACGCCGTTAGAGTAAGAAAAGGTTGCTTTGAAAAAAAAAAAAAAGTTTTTGTCACACCTCAAACTATAACCAAGTGTTTCCTTAAAGTGAAAAATTTGGTGAAAAGTGTCATAAATCTACATAAAAGCTAGACAGAAAAATTGAAGCATATCATGCGGTGATCGGTGAAAAATGCAAGGTCGCTTTATGTAGGTAGCTTGGTGCTGCAAAAAACATAAACGTGACACTAAGTATAAACACCAGTTTTCTACCTCTCGTGCCCCTAATTAAAATATGTACCTACTTATAAATTATAATGTGTACGAATTGCCACTTAACTATATTAGTGATGTTACAATCAGCGTCAAATACTTTGCAGAAGTCAAGGTAGCCAAAAAAATTCGGTACACCATATATTTAGTATTGTGTACCGAACTAGTTGGCCACTTTGACTCCACCGCAGTACCATCGCTAACATAGTTAACTGGCAAACGTTGTTAACCGAGATCGAATGATGAGGTGATAAGCGTGATAAAGCTGCCAATTACATCGTAGTTACACAATAACGTTCCAACCCACATGAGTTTGTCATTAAAATCTAAACTTTCTGTCAACTGCCAAAGTCATCAATTTTTATGTCAAACTCATGTGGGTTGGAACGTTATTGTGTAACTACGTCCATTTTACAAGTTTATAAAAGTCCGCTTGTAAATTGTAACTTTTATTTACGGCATTGGTGTATGAATCTCAGCAAATCGGTTTAGGTGAAAATATTTATGTGTTCGATACGCGTATACCCAACCCAATGCATGTACCCATTGATGGTTTCACTCACAATGACGCACGGATTTGAGCCAAAATTATTTTCGTTGTCTTATTATGTATTGTGTCCCTAAAAAACGTAACGCAGTTGTGATTTTTTTTATATACTGAGCCGAAGCAGCAACTAAAAGCGTGACAGAGTGGTATGAAACAAGACAACGAAAAGAATTTTGACCCATTTATCAAAAGCAACCTGTAATGACATGAGAATAAGAACCAAACCGTGCGTCTTGGTGAATGAAACGATCCATACCTACTTTAAACTATCGTTAAATATTTACCGAAACCACATTTTCGGAGACAGCGCACGTATTTACTTGCACTCGTACAAGGAACGTCCGAAGTTGAATGGGCGGAAAGGATCACAACAGGAAAATACTTTTTAGAATTCCCCGAAGTTATCCAGTTGTTTGTTTACCCCATAGAAGGCTCAATTATCAATGAGACCAATAATTTGTGGTATTGTATGTATGTGTTTTAATGTTTATTGGGGCACAATCGATAACGACGCATTGATACGTGATAATAATGCATGCGTGATTAACAGTTTTCCTTGATTTAGTCAGAAAACTAAAACATAAATAATTATTTTATTACTAGTTTCCCAACACGTATTGGGTCAGCGTTGGGACCACGCAAAATAGGCACGTTTGATGTCGAGTTGCGGAAAAATGGTTAGAGTACAATCCAAAAAATACCAGTATCTAATAAATAGTTTTAATTTTAATATAATCTTCATCAAGTTACTTTTTCCAAATGGAATGAATTAGTAAATTGTACAGAACTGAAATAATAATTAAAACAGTTTCAAATAATCAGCTTATCGCCATCAGTATTTATGAACGTTTAATAGTTTTTCATTAAAACAAAATCCAAACCATAAATTTATTATTTTGTGTGTTAAATTTCAGTGGTTAGCAAAATCTAAGCAAACTGAGTCTATTGGTGTACTGGTGGTTGCAAACAAAAAATATCGTGTTATCATTATCAATACCTTCAACCATCTATCTACATGTGCAATGCAAACCCAAAAACTAAAGACGAACCACATCAGATGCGAGTTTATTTACTCAAAGGACGCAACCAAGACACACATTGAAATTCCAATCGAAACGAAATCACCGCATTCCGATCGCTGTTATAATATTTATCATCTATGCTAGGCTTCAAGATTCATCTGGGTGTTAGTTAGCAAAGAGGTCAAACGTAAATTTAAGTACCAATAAATAATTATATAATAACGTCGACGCGACGTACTGTCGGCTACGTTACTATGCTCACTATAAATATGCACTGTTGTTGTCTTTTTCACTTTTTCAGCCAGGTCTAACGCTGACCGAAATTAACACACAGTCAAGGGTATAAATATGTATCGATTTCTTTACTTGTGTCTGGAGCATAAGGTCTAAAATTGTATATTATTTGTGCCCTTCACTGTATTTTCTATTATCTTGGACATTTGGGGGCATTTTCACTTTTAGGGACACCCAATTAGCGTGAGATTGAAACGCCTTAATTTCAGTCAGATTCGTATCGTAACGACAATTAATTACGATCTTTAGGAATTTAAACTTGATCGGTAATTTTATATTAAAATATCGCTTATAGTATATAAAATTACAATCAAAACCCGAGTTTCTATTGAAAAAAGCTTAATTGTAGTTACAAACTTGACTGCAACTAAGCTTTTTTAATCTGACGCGAAAGTGATAAGTCTCGCATCTGACGCAGTCGATAAAAACAACAAACCTATGCACGCCGATCACACAGATCATGTCAGTATCAGTTCGCGCGTGGGTGGCCCTCGACCACGGCACGAGCACTCCGATAGTCTGGCACCGCGCCAGCAGGAGACCGTCAGGGGAGATGGTAAGTTGCCCGTCTCCGGTCAGGGCTAGTTTGCGGGAGAGCTCCGTGGGTATGATGGTGACTGAGTATGAGTCGCGGAGCTGCGAGCCTGGAATGAGATGAGGTGAAGCTTGCAATCCGGATTCGACTAGGTCAGGGTGTACCGATAGCATGGAAATTTCGAACAATTTTATAGCCACATTTAATGAGCTCCTCACGACTAACGTTGAAATTAAACGAATTCAATCTCGTTTCTTTCCAAAGAGCTCTGTTTTTTTTCAGTATTTTTTCGGAAAACTAATGAATGTTTCCACTTTAATTTTCAACTCTAAATCAATGTGAATTAGGTCTAATTTTCAGTTATACCAGCACGCTTATCACAAGATTGGTGCGACAGTATGTCGCGGCGAGATAGATTTCCCGTCTTTTACTAACTATATTAATAAGAGAGGGACGGACAGTCTATCTCGCGGCGACATATTGTCGCATCAATTATGTGCTAAGCCCACAGGACGCGATGTCATCGAGGAAAAGTAAATTCAAATAGAATGAAGGCAATGGTTATTTTTGTAAGAACCTTTCATACCTACATTACCGAAAAAAAACATTTATCTCCGACATTTTCAAAGCTATTCTTGACACAACGTTACGTACCTGTTTCACCATCGTCGAATAAAATTTATCTGTAAGATAAAAGTCAGCTGTCTATTTCTTTTATATGCCAGATGAGTGATAATTTTATCTGACAGATATATTTATACGGGCATTGTAAAACAGGCCGTAAGTGTAGACGCGGCTAATAAGGGTCATTGGAGACAGCAATGGGCGTTGTTTAATGTTCGCGGTAGTTCCTTTAAATAATATCGTTAAAACCAATATTTTTGGTTTATGGTGAACCAATATTTTGGTTTTAACGGTTCTTTGAAAGAACAGAACTTCTTTCGCAGTTCGATACGAATTGCAAACTTTAGTTAAGAGCAGTTTTGATGGAGTTTTAAAAATATAGATTGAAAGCAATATTCTTTAAATTATGCCCAAACTGACTGTCAGTTTTTCAAAACTGCCCCAAACATGAAACATCCAAATGAAATGATTCACATCACAATGGTAGGCATGTGATCGTCTTAATGTCTGGAATGCATATGACAACTGCTTAGTTAATGGTCGTGAGTCAGAGGTTAGATGCCTGGCACCTGTCTCTTTAATTTAACCCTCTAATGTATCCAAAGCCATATGGTTTTGAACTCTATTGACTGCTATTAGTTTTCAAACTTGAAATGTATTTTGTCTCTTTTTATGCATTAGAGGGTTAAGTAAAGTACCTCTTAGATAGAAGTAAACAGGCAAACATTTCTAAATTATGTACACACACATATAGTAGTAAAGTGAACAATCTTTTGTCTTCGTGTTTTCACTGAAACATCCAAATGTATCTGTTTATTTCAATTAGATTAAAGGGCAAGTCTCAAGATCTTACCAATATGTCCATAAGAGTGAAAGAGACGAACAATACTTAACGGCGTGCTAAGTTAGTGGCGTGCTAATATTTGTTCCTTGGTCATGGTATCTACCTATTTTATATATCGTCGCCTGGTACCCGCATCACAAGCCTTAATTGAGCTTACCGTGGGACTAGGTTGATTTGTGTAAAATGTCCCGAGATATTTATTTATTTATTTAATTACTCGAAAATGTAACATAGAACCATGTCATATTGGGGTAGCGATGAGTTAAAGATTAACTGCAAGTATAATGACAAATTGTCACGAATAAAATATGTTGGGCCTCAATAACAAAGAATGAATACACGTGCACTCACACCGCGGTTGTTATGTTTGGAATATACGACACGTTTCACATGGTTGCGTACTCGCAAGATAACAAAGTTAGATATAGAAGTAATTAATCAATTTGTTCCGTGGCGGAACATAGAGCGATGTACATAAGTAGCTCGCCTTTGTATAGTATGCGTAAGGACCTTCTGCGTTCATATTTTGTAAATTGTAGGTACAATCGCGCTCAGATATTTCTGAGAACCCTGGTCGCTTTGATATTTAAGATAAATAAATAAATATCCTGGGCCAATCTTAGACAAATCAACCTAGTCCCGCAGTAAGCTCAATTAAGGCTTGTATTGTGGATACTAAGCGACGAAATACATGGCTCCACGGAAAGAACATGTCTAGTCAATTCAAATTACAGAAGGAAAAACCACCTTACTTTTAACAGAATAAGGTGTGAATTTGCCCTGATTTTTTTAAGCACTGGACATGTTTTTTCCGTGGACTCTTCATATCATACAGAGATCGATATATACAAATACTTAAATATATAGAAAACAACCATGTATATGCAATACCTATACACACTGGAAGTATTCAAGCTGATAAACATATGAATACTCGTATCTAAGTTCCGCAATGGAATTCGATTTCGTTCGTATAGAATGAAATAAAGTAGATTTAATGACCTGTTTTAATGACCCAACTTGTTATTGTTTTGAGGCAATTTTAACGCATGGTCCTTTTTTATCTTCGTTGAAACAAACAACTAATACAAATATGAAGCACGTCTCTCATGACACTTGTATTTGCTTTGCATAGTGTGGCTAAGGCTGCGGCTCCATTGAGGCGGAGAGGCGCGGATATGTGCAAAATTGGCCAATGAGACCTCATCACAGTGTTTCGAATTTTGAATTTGAAGAATGTAATTGGTCAATTTTGCACATCTCCGCCTCAATGGAGCCGCAGCCTAACTCCACAAGTCTGAGGAAATTTGCAGTCTTTTTAATTTCTAGGTGTACTTAAGTAGGTTAACTAGTTCAATTTCTTACAAACACAAAAACTACACTGCTTCATGAATAATTGATTCTTGTTTCGGAATCATTGCACTAATTGATTTAAATCAGAATCCAAAATTGTTAATATCTGTTTGCGAAATCTTAGTTGTAATTAATAAATTCAGGTTTACAAACTACATAAAGATTTGTTTTTTACTCAACCTGATACACAGTGTTGCTAATTATGTTATCTAACATTCCAAGTAATATGCAATTATGTTATATGCATGAGTGTTGCAATTAGCCAGCGTGTGCCAGTTCACAACAAAAACTGTTTACATAAACATGCGCCACAAATACTAAATGAACGTGAAATGTGTCTGTCAGCTAAAACCGTTTTTGTAGCTCAATCATATTAACCAGGTAATTGGTTAATGCAATTGTGAGTGAAAAAACAGATAGTGATACAGTAAAACAATGAGAAAACATATGGCAGATTACTGGAAACTCATGTCTCAAGACATAGAATTAAACTTGCCATTGAAACAAGGTGGGTGTTTTTTAGGGAGCTAGGTTGGCGGTTGACCCACATTCCGTGTCATGGCTGATACAGCATGGTAATGCAGCAAGCCTGATGGGGACTTTTCGACCAGGCGTGGTGCAGCAGGGATTTTAGGATATTTTTATTATTAGTTACTTTAAGCAATTTTTTTTAATTTTGCTATTCCCGGTTGAGACTAGCAAAATTAAAAATCCTTTTATTTCTTTTTAAAAATAAAGGAATGTTTCCTTTCAGTAAAATAAGCTAACTAAAGGATTTAAAGCAGTTCCCCTCCAGGGCCCATAACTTCTTTCCACCCTGTTTATGGTCTTAGGGTGTGGAAAACATATGGGCACTGCATTATTGTCACATTAAATAATACTGTGACCTGATTTAAGGTCAATCACAGTGAAAATAGGTGTGTCTATCAAAGAAACTAAGACCAGAAATAGAAATTAATATTATCATCATAATTTCAGCCATAAGTATCCACTGCTGGGTCTTATCTTATTGGGGGGGCCCTTACATTATACACTACAACCTATCGGAATCTTTTGTGTAATCACTGCTGGGTCTATTTGACAAATGCTTCGCCCAGAGATCACCAAAACAGCCAAGCATGTGCTGTGTATTTATTGCTACTAAAACAATTGCATGGCACCAGCCTAACCTCTAGTATGAGTTAATGTTTCAAAATTAGACTTTTGGCTATTTCGTAACAGAAATTGTAATGGAGCACATCTGCTAGGTAATAAGCATAGGAAAAGGTTAAGATTGTCAATGCAGTGAGTTGTCTTACACATTCTGATGTGTAAGACAACTCACTGCGTTACTTAGGGCCATTACTCACATCCTCAAAGCCAGAACAATGGCATTATAGCAAATATATTCCATGCATTACACATGTGTATGGTAATGTTCTTAAATGCAAGGAATTTGCATACAATCTAATGACATCGGGTACATTTCAGGGCCTTGTACATGTTGTACATGCCATGGAGTAATTGGAAATCTATGTTCTTGATTGATTTCATGGAAGCAAATTCTCTAAAATAATTTTGTTGCCTAAAATAATGGCTTATAATCATGTGAAAGTAACAACAAATTTGTAAAAGGATGCTAAGTTGGTTGTCAAATATGGTCAAGAATTGTAAGTACAGCCACTTTTCTGTATCGTGACAACTCGAAGTGAACTTTGACCTGCATAAAAATAAACAATGAAGGTAGAGTGCTCACCTAGTAACTGTTTGCCGTCCAACAGCGCTCTGATCTTGTCCATCCAGAGCTGGGCATCCTGGAGGGTCTGTGCCGCGAGCAGGATGCGCGGTTTGTGCGGCTCTGACACCGAAAACACGGCAAATGCGAACGGATGACTACGGGACTTCGCCCGCCGTACCACGCTATCCGGGGGCAACTCCACTGCCCCAACAGACGCCCCTGCCTCGCTGCAGTACACCGCCAGCGACCCGCCGCCCGCACACGTAGGGCTCGGCCTCAAAATGCACCATTGTCTCTTCCACGTCTAACAAATAATACACAAATCAATGTCACACCAATGTTTTCATTACATACATGCGAAGTGACTCAAACTTACCTTAAAAGGATTTAGGCCGAGATTCGACTTAAAAGGATATTTTACATCTAGGAAACCCGACATATCTTACGGTTTTCAAGCAATAAATACACTGAATACCATTTCTTAATTAAATAAACACGAGGTACCCGATTCAAACTATTGTTTACACAAAACTATAGACTAGACTGATTATTTTTTGTATCCTACCACGAGGCACAGACTAAACAACGACCATAAAGAAATCGAGAGAGTGAGACTCTATACACTTGGCTGAATTCAGTACATTGTCACGGCATGCTTTGGCACAACTTGGCCTACATTGAGCAAGTGTGTTGGAGGCCTTAATACTTTTTTTTTCTATAGAGAGCGGGAATCAAAGAGCGTTATTCTAAGAGCGGGAATGTCACGTTATTTGAAAACCTTTCTGGTGAATATATTTTTATTTTAGTTATTTCAGGAGTTGAAACGGAGTATTTAATTGCAGACAGTGGTATTATATTTATTTGTTCAAGAAATTTATATTTGTTGGATTGGTGGAGTTCAATCAATGGTGATTTTGGTGGAGCTGGTGCGCCAAACAGTCGGAATCCAACAACATACATCTGTAGTGGGTGCCGGTAGAAGAGTAAGAGGGTGGTGGGTTCTTCAAAGTAAGCTGCCTTTTGAGTTGAATCTTGACATACCATACATTTAGTAACATATTGATTTTCCAACTTTCATTTGCCTGTGTTTTCATTTGCCAACTTGGTTAAGTAGTATATGTATGATAATAACTATAATACAAGTATTACTTATGGTAATATAATGTAAGGTCAGGTGGGCGAAAGGCAACTATGAGGTAAATTCAACTATTTGAAAATCATCTTTATCTAATAGGTTTTGTAAAAAAAATCTACCTATTACTGTGTTGTTACCTATAAATCAAACAATATTATATATTCAAAAAGATCTTAGAAATAAATTAAGTGAAATCTCATGACCTTAAAGTACATTAAGGTGCTATTTCTGTGAGAAGCAAAACGCCCTACTTACGTGTACTTTTTAGGGTTCCGTAGTAAACTAGTAACCCCTATAGTTTCGCCAAATCGCCATGTCTGTCTGTCCGCAGCATAGCTCAGTGGTCGTTAGTGCTAGAAATTTGCAATTTGTACAGGTACCTATGACATAATAATCACGTCGACACAAGTGGCAAAATATAAAGTAGTGCTTTTTTCCGGGTAGTGAAGTAGGGATGATTTTTTTATTTTGTTGTAATCTAATCCTATAGTGTTAGGTATCGTTGAATAGGTATTTCAAAAAGAATAAGGGTAAAAACAAAAAACTTTTTTTTTAAGTCAATATTTTCGGAGATACCCCCCCTCCAATATAAAAGTATTAGGTAGGTAGGTATGTGATGTGTATCTATATTATATTTTTCAATTGTGTAATTTTAGTTTCCTGACGCACTGGTGTTCTGCTGTAATGTCATCTTTAACTTTTGATCCATCGGTCCAAAAACATGAAAAAAAAAATCATGTGGTGACGGTATTATAATAAGTGGGCTTATAGAATAAGTACTTTAAAATCAAACACATAACTAATAAATAGAGGTCGGAACTATGGGTGCAAAACTTTAACAAAACTTCTCAAGTGGACTTGACATAGCACATACATCCATAAAATATACATATATACACACCCACACATTGTAAGTTGAAGATTCCGAGACAGGGAATAAAATTGGATAAAGATTTTTCAATAATATTTGTATTTTTCTTGGCTAAAATGTTCCCATGTGTCAATTTTAAAGTTTTGTTAAAGTTTTGCACCCATAGTTCCGACCCCTACTAATAAAACATAATCGGCCCAGCCGTTTCTGAATAACTACGGCACCCTACCGTCCCTACCTACACTGAGCATGGCCCGACATGCTCTTGGCTGTATTTTTTAATTTCTTGCCTTCTACTGATAAGTTGGATGGACAGGCTAGGGTAGGCTACGTAGTTCGCTGTAAGTAATACGTAGGTGTTGTCTAGACCATAATAAAGGCCCGACCACGACATTGGTCTCAGGCGACCGGTGGCGAGCGAATCCATGAGTTGGAGCGGGATGCCGATATGGGAACTCCCTCTCGCACGTATGGTTTTCCGCTAAGCCGGTCGCCTTAGACCAATGTCGTGGCCGGGCCATAGATACCCTAACAACATTAAATTGAGCGCTACAATTATTGAGTTTAAAGGACTTAAAAAAGAATGAATTCTCAATTTCGGAATGTTTTTTTGTGCTACTCGATATCTCCGACTGTCAAAAAATTTTTTTTTCGTATGTGTATGACCGACTCGGTCCCAAGTCGAGGTCTGATGGGATCGTGGAAAAATCGGTAAAAGACGTTTTTTTTAATTTGGTTATTAGTTAACGTTTTTCGCATCGACGTTACCTCTCATATAAACGTCAAACCGTATAGCGATAAATCCTGTTTATCAAGTTATTTTGTACACATTCCCATGTTCATACAAAGCTATTTGCTTATCTATTTATAAGGTTCAATAACAATCGCTTCCTCAGTTGCCCGTCCACCGGACCGCGGGGAGGTATACAATAATACTGAGACGAGATGATGCTTTACATCATATTTTTGAAGATCTTTGTCACGTTTTGTGCGAGTGCCACTGTTGGGCCACAGTACCCACCGACGCGAGGGGAGGTGTGGCCGAAACCGCAGTACCAAGTGAAGAAAGATGGAATTCTTAAATTCGATCATAGGCAATTCCAAATCAAGGTAATCATTTAATTAGTAGCAATAATTTTTATGTAGCAATCATGTAGCTTATTTTCTATACTTAGTAATATCCTAGTCGTCATAAGTCCCTGGCTTATTAAAAAGTGTTCGGAAATTTAAATCAAATTGTTAAAAGGATAGTGACTCGGTAGGGTTATTGAACTTTTTTGTCTGTTATTGCCATGGTTACAGTCACCTGAGTCACGCTACTTTTATGCAAAATTATGTTACTTAAATTATGCAAACATGCGTGTTGTCCATGTTTGTAGGTGGCCCATTAAGGAAACTGCTAATTAACACCAGAAAAATGCATGTTGTATATTTTCAAGTATTTTGCATAAGCATTTGCATAAAACCTGCGTGACTCAGGTGACCATAACCATGGCAATAAAAGACAAAAAAGTTGATTCACCCAAAACAAAAGCAACTTCGTGGTTGGTAGTTGGCAATATTTAAATCCAACTGTAGGTAATTTGTACTTTTGTAAGCCAGGGTCGCGTTTTATAAAGTTACAATTTTGCTGTTTGCCTCTCTTTCTAGCCAATGCGTGCGTGCGATAGAGAGGCAAACAGCGAAATTGTAAAATGTAACTTTATAAAACGCGACCCAGGATTTACGGGGATACGTATAATAGGTAGTCAGAGAATGACTTTTGGGTCAAGTAGTAGCAGTGAACAGGGTACCTACTGGAAACGGTCACGGTGAGCAACTTTCACTATCACAGAATCTAGACACAATCTAGAAATCGCAAAAAAAGACTAATTATGACTTTATTGATAGTTAAGCATCAATTCTGTGGACAGGATGCTGAAATTGATGCGTGAATTGATTGGTTGCGTGGATGCTACATGGGTTATGAGACTTATGAGTATTATGACTATGACTCTGTATAAGTATTTTATTTTTATTATTGCATACCGTGGGCTGACAATCAAATTTACTATAAAAACTGTTAATACTCGTAGCAACTTCGTATGCCAGTTCTGAGTGCAATACGAATTTTATTTCAAGTACTTACGTATTTGGTACTTTGTCAGGTTTGTGTTGACAAACCGCAGTACCAAGTGTCGATGAATTAGATGAATATTGCACTGTAAAATGTGTAGGTACTTACATTTACCAGTACCCGTACTATTCTCACCTTTTCGCTATCTGAAGGTTATCGAATCCGATCGCTGTTCAACGTCAATCACGTTTTTTATGTCAAGCGTTGCCATGTCACGTCCCCCGGGTCACCCTAAAACCACAATTTTAAGAGCATTAAAATTTACAAGTCTTTGTTTTTTGACAGTTAACGTGGTCTTTCCATGGTGGTTACCCCCTAATCAATAAAGTAATCATGTTAGTAGAACCAGCTGGATAATTTCTTCTAGCAAACTATGCCATATTTGTCCCCTGGGTGACGCCGACGTGACAGAATAACAACAACAAAAAAACGTGATTGACCCTTTTATTACAATTTGTTAGCGCTAGAGAAACGCAATTGAGTTTTAATAAAATGCAGGTAGTTGGCGTAACCTGCCCTCTTCTCTCGAGCATTGTCGCTCGCTACTCTCACGTGTACGCGCGACACGGCCAACTTGCTCGCGAGCATGAGCACCCGAGCATGTACGCGCGCAGGCTCGCCGAGCTACACGTTAACCTGACCGCACCGTGTGACAACTACCCGCATTATGGCATGGATGAAAGTTGTGAGTATTCGAGACATTGGGAGTTCAGATTTGTATGATACTAGCGATCCGCCCCGGCTTCGCACGGGTACTATACCTACATAAAAACCTTCCTCTTGAATTACTCTACCTATTAAAAAAATGTCATCAAATCCGTTCACAGGGACAGAAAAAGTGACTTTATTTTATATTATGTATGTATGTACCTAGTGATCACTTTACATCACATCATCAGCATATGATAGTCCAGTGCTCGACGTAGGCCTCTCCTATTAACTATGTTTATTTTATTTATTTTTATTTTATTTTAATTTTAATTACATTTGTAACTTACAGCTAGGACCATATCATTACAAACTTAGTATCACAAATATAATTGTCACATACATTCATTCACAAGCATTCCCTTACATTCGTTCATCAGACTTGCCATTCACGACGTGAACAGGGTGTTTAGCCAAGATGCCAATCGCTAGCGCTTAGTAGCGTAACGTAGTTTTCCCTCTCTGTCACTCTTTCATATTAGTGCGACAAAGACAGTTAGCTGCGATTAACGATGAAGCGCTAGCGATTGGCAACTTGGCTAAGCATCCTGATCACATTGGGGGGCCGCGCTGAGCATGGAGTTCAACTTGTATATCGCACGCCGTAGCGGCGAGTGGCGGTACAGGGCGGTGTATATAGCTGTACGCATTAGGATGTAAATGCCCATAATCGCCACGCTGTGGGCAAGCGGATTGGCGTTCGCAGTAATATGTCCACTATGATGACGCTGTTGCCCATCATCAATCTTTAGTCGACTCTTAAGAAACCCGCAGGAGGAGTTGGGGTGGTAACAAATGTATACTTACTGCCGTCACCACACGGCCAGTATGATATCAAATATCTTTTAATCAGCGAAGTACTGTATAATATGGTTTTATAAACACTGGTATATCATAATGTGGGATTCGTACAATCTCATTTATTTTGACATAGTTCTTGCGTACCCTATAGAGGTTGCTATGCGTTGGCTATGTATGTTAGGTAATATTAATTAATTACCGTAAAATGTTATGCTATTGGTAAGTATTTATTTTCAGTAGGTAATATTCTGTTTGTATCTATATTATTTTACATAAGTAGGTAAAATGGAATTGTAGGTCAACAAGTTCTTATCGCATTGAAAGCAGTTTAATAACAAAAATACTTATGTAAGGTATGTCGTTGAAAATTAAGTATGCGGATTTAAATATTATAATTGTTGGAGTACAAGTGTTTATGACATTCGTACATTTCAGATAGGTTAATATGAATATCCACAGTAGTTTTAAGTAGGAAAAATGTCTTGCCTCCGGTTCAGCGATGGCCCCGGACTCATAGTCTTTGGATAAATCGAATATGCTGCTTGCTAAAGTCCATTCTTCTTCCTTCTAAACCATAGCCCACTTACTTGGGGTCAGCCTTCCTTGTCCACAATTTCCAATGAGCACGGTTTTGTACTGCATTTATATCTAAGCAGGCTTCTTTTAGGTGATTTTCTACAGTCGTCCACCAGGTGGCGACGGGTGAAAGTCCATTTTTTTCTAGTGAAATATACTTTTCACTTGGAGACGTGTCTGATTGTTCGAAAATTATCTTAAATGAATATTTGCTTTCAGACAACCTAACAATAGCAGAGCAGTCTACCCTAAACAGCGCTTCCGTATGGGGCGTGCTGCGAGGACTACAAACTATTCTTCACTCGTTCTACTTCTCAGATGACTACAAGGTGAGACTAAAGTATAAAGTATCTATTTTCTTGACATATTTCTACGTTTATAAGTACCAAAACCGACACTAGTAATCGATACGACCCCAAGGAGTTCTAACGTAGGTAATACTATGCGGATCTAAAAAAGTTGCGGGTATTTAGCACTACTTAGGTGTTACCAAATTAATTTAAATTTTGAAATAATTTATCAATCGTATACACGCATAAATTCGTAATTTTATGACCTACATAAGCTTCTGATGCTGGTTATCGTACCGTATCGTACAATAATATTAATCAAGAACTATGTCTTTACCACGAAAGAAATGCCTTATCGAGACTTAAACCACTAATTGCTACCACCTAACTTCGGTGTTGTCCACGCTTCCAATACTCGCAAGACGACAGAAAGGACTGCGCGGACAAGGCGGGACCGCTCAGCTGACCGGTCAATGTCCGCACCCCCTGCAGCTGCAGTAGGCACTTGCGTATTTTTTCTTATTAAGAACGCACCGAATTCCAAAATTTGTATTTTTTCTATTATACAGAGTGGAACGGAACGACGATCTTTCCCGCTACCGACCGAGTCTACCAACCATTACGATGAACTTTCCGTATGGGACCAACATCGAAAACGTACATGGAAAATTGACTTTTACATACTATTGAGCACTAACTAATCAGTGACTTTGTATGAGGGGTTAATTTTTTTTAAAGATATTTTGATGTTGGTCCCATACTGAAAGTTCATCGTAATGGTTGGTAGACTCGGACAGTAGCGGGAAAGATCGTCGTTCCGTTCCACCCTGTATTTTAAAAGCAAGTCATCTTTTATTTCAACTAATTGTCTAATCTTAGACAGGTGGTAAGGTATTTAATTATTATTTTTACCTATTTAATTATTCAGGTCGTACTCTACAAGTCAGAATCGGAATCAGAATAGTTTATTTGTAAAACATAGGTACACATGGGTCTTAGGTAATAAGTTGAATTCAAATGTATTCAAGGAGGCTTGAAGCCACTACCATCTCTTGTTTTTGTCGATTTAACGGAAGTGAAGAACTTGACCGTACCTATGGACTTCGCAGGATATACTAGTAAATGAGACTGAGATAGTGGACTACCCTCGCTACTCGCACCGAGGGTTGCTGCTGGACACGTCTCGGCATTACATCTCGCTGCAGAACATCCTGCTGACGTTGGACGCCATGGAGATGAACAAGATGAACGTCTTCCATTGGCACATCGTCGATGACCAGAGCTTCCCGTATCAGAGTAAGAAGTTTCCTGAGTTGAGGTGAGTGTCCTAGTCATTTTGACTCCATCGTCGGTTCTTCTTCTTCTACTTAAGAGCCTGGCTCTTGTCGGTGGAGTAAACGCCATTCTGTTCGTTGTCCTGCTAATGTTTTGAGCTCCTGATACGACTACTACATTAATTTTCTCCTTCACTTGGTCCAAAAATGCTCGCTTTGGTCTCCCTCGCTCGCCTTGGAGAATTCCACAATGTTTAATTTCGCTTTAAGTGCAAAAGTTTGGCGTTAGTGATAAAATCAGTTTTGAACAGGTCTGGCTTTCAAAAGTTTAATCAAGAAAACTTCGAAAGCTTATGAGTGAATCAACCTTTTCTGTCTGTTATGATTATAGTTACGGTCACCTGAATCACGTTGGGTTTATGTAAAATTTTGATACTTACATTATGCAAACATGCGTGTGCAAACTTACATTATGCAAACAAGGAAAGGGCTTATTAACACCAGGAAAATGCATGTTTGCATAGTTTAAGTAGAATAATTTTGCATAAAACCAGCGTGACTCAGGTGACTAACCATGGAAGTAACAGACAGAAAAAACGTTATTTCTCCCTTATATTTGTAAATTGCAAGTGTATCGACCATTGTATGTATGTACGTAGCCGGTCTTTTAGTATATTTTAATCAAGTCAACAAATATTTTCAGTGAACATGCAGCGTATTATCCCACAATGGTGTATTCTAAAGCAGACATAGTTCTCGTGGTGAAGTATGCGCGCGAGCGCGGTATCCGGGTGGTGCCAGAGTTTGATGTTCCAGGTAATACCTACTCAATCTGCTATCTTATCTTTTTATTAACTAGGTATTCGATTTTATTCAAATGCCAAACCTATAAGTAGCTCGAATCTTTTAACCATCAGGATCAAATACAACAAAGAAAATAAGTAGGTACCTATAGTAGTTCTTAATAAGCAAAACAAACAAACAAATTTACAAAAGCTGTAAAATTATGTGTAAAAATATCCACAATTTTGAATTCGCGGCTAATGCAAGCGTAAGTACCTTGGTTCGGTTTTACGAGAGGGGAGTCTGGTGGTCTAGTGGCTTCGAGATCAATTCTCGCCAGAGGGATAAATGTTTTCTTTCCTTTTGGATTGGCATATTGGGCAATTTCGACTTGGGCAACTTTTTCGTGCGTAAATGCTAAAGCAAATAGAAATGAGAGCTATGCGTAAGCTCATGCCCAGGCGCGAAGTCAGGCTAGGGCGGTCACACTACTCCCAAGGCTAAAGATGCCTTAATCTACCCATTAAAACAACATTGAAAACATTCTGCCGCCAAAAGCATCTAGCGAAGACACGGGTCAACCTAAACTAACTGTCCAACAGGCCACACCTTATCTTGGGGCGCGTCGCACCCAGAGCTCGTGTTGACGTGCCTGGACGAGTGGCACAACACGAGGGCAGTCCTCAACCCCACCCTGAACGCTACGTACGAGCTGGTGGAAGACCTGATGAAGGAGGCACAGGACTTGTTCCCTGATAAATACTTCCATGTGGGCGGAGATGAGGTCTGCGCGACGTGTTGGTAAGTCATAATTAGGGGTCGGAACTATGGGTGCAAAACTTTAACAAAACTTTAAAATTGACATATGGGGACACTTTAGCCAAGAAAAATACGAATATTATTGAAAAATTTGTAACCAATTTTATTCCTTATCTCGGAATCTTCAACTTACAATGTGTGGGTGTGTAGATATGTATATTTTATGGATGTATGTGCTATGTCAAATCCACTTGAAAAGTTTTGTTAAAGTTTTGCACCCATAGTTCCAACCCCTAGTCATAATTCAAGCTTGGTATAAGGCCTGAGTAGCGAGCGTTCAGCGGCGGATCCAGCGTCCAAGGGATTCGGGCTGCGTGCACTCAGAAGTTTGTATTTGTTTCACAATGAACGCCCTTTGAAGCGCCTAGCCTTATACTTACAGACGTCACATTGATGTTGATGTTCGGTAGGATACGAGGGCCAAGAACGCCACGTATGCTGGCAGACCTGATGAAGGAGGCCCAGGACTTGTTTGCTGATAAATACCTCCATGTGGGTGGAGATGAGGTCTGCGTGACGTGTTGGTGAATTACATCTCACGAAACAGGCGTCACATTGATGCGAATCCGCAGGCGCGGCGGCTATAGGTACATGAATAGCATCATTATGCTCGCAAATCTTCGCCGCTGGCGCAAGCGATGCCACAGGCACATTTACCTTAGTGTGCAAACTGCTACGCATGGCTTCATGTTAAACAGATGTAAACGTATGCGAGAGGTCTGAGTGCACACCTTTCAAATCCCTATGCTTGGACGCTCGCTGGATGCATCATCTGACTCACCACTAGACACGAGCCACAAGAACCCTACACTTTGACTTTAGGTTGGATTCCGATGTCTAAGTTTTATATGTATACATCAATATGGACGAAGCTGTTTTGCATAATGAGATGCATGAGTATAAACAGTGATATTCACTTCTTATTGAATATACTCGATGCTGCGTCCCTACTACAGTTCCGGAAGAAAAACTAATAATTTTCACTTTCCTCGTTTTGTCAGGGAGTTGGACCCGACAATCCAGGCGTATCTTAAAGAGCACAACATGAAGGCCACTGACCTTCTGCCCATGTTCATGGACCGGCTGTTTAAGCTACTTAGTGGCAGGTCGCAGCTCATCGTGTGGCAGGCAAGTATAACGAACCCTTTGGATTAACCAGGGGTCCTGTGACTCTACCACGAATCTATAAGCTTACATTTTTATCAAAACCTGGGTCTGATTCGAGGGTACTCTTCAAATATTAGTCTTATAATATTTGAAGAGTACCCTCGAATCGAAAAGCGAACGGTTTTTATAGTTTTACTAATCAACCCCACTTTTTCATTCAAAAAGTAAAATTTAGGCAGTAGGAACTGCTGATGGAATTCGCTACTTCGAGATTGGTCCTTTAGTAAAAGTGCTCAGTATGACATTTAATGTAATTACTACTTAATATCTATGGGGTGTCTGTGGTTATAATAAGTGGCTGGCCTTTAGGTAAATCGTTTTCAGGTATCAGTCTTTGTTACTCCAATTACACCTTCTACGCATTCACTATAAGCATTTGCGAACTTCGAAGTTTAAATTACCATAAGGTAAACGTAAGGACAGGAGTCTAAACTGTCTTCCTCGATATTTTGAAAAGAACCCCCTGTCAAGCATTGGGTCATACATATACATCCCATCGGCATCGCTATCCCAATATTACTGTTTTTTATGTCAGGTACATTTTTGAGGTGATTAATAGGGGTCGGAACTCGGAACTATGGGTGAAAACTACCAAAACTTTAAAATTGACATATGGGAACACTTTAACCAAGAAAAATACGAATATTATTGAAAAATCCGTATCCAATTTTATTCCCTAACTCGGAATCTTCAACTTACAATGTGTGGGTGTGTAGATATGTATATTTTATGGATGTATGTGATGCTTGATAAGTTTTGCACCCATAGTTCCGACCCTCTGCTTAGTGTCAATATGACACATTCAGATGGTAAAAGTGCAGAATGGACAGATGGTAAAGTTGATTAAGTACATGATTAGGTATGTCAATTTGAGTCTATATTTTAGGAAGTGTTTGAGAATATGACCTCGTTACCGGCTGGTACTCCTGTGCATATTTGGCTATCAGATCAAGTCCACGGCAAAGATGACAATGGAAAACTCAACGCTAACAAGGTAATTTAGATGCAGTTAACAGCGAAATTGTAAAATGTAACTTTATAAAACGCGACCCTGGAATCCTTTGTATACCATTTTTCAGTAGAAAGTAAAAAAAAGGTTAACAAATATGGCTGACTTTCCATAGCATTTGACGTCTCGTATCGTGAAACAATTTTAACAAAAAACTAAATGAAATATATTTATTCAAAGAGCAACATTAATATCTGATTGTGAACTTCAGGTTTAAGGTTTGAAGTTGGTGATAATAAAACCAAGATTTTGTTTTGAAAGTGCGTGATTCAGAAATAATGCAAGTTTGCAGGTTTGTTTTCCTTTTTTTTTACTTTCCACAAAAAATGGTACAAATATACAGGGTGTTTCCGTGGTCGTCATCCCAACTGTGAAAAACGTGTTAAGATAGTCTTTCTGAACAATGTTTCCCATGGCACCTATAAGAACAAACGTACTTTTTTTACGACTAGTAAAGTTCCAGTTCATTAATATGTATACAATTTTCCATACTAATTCTTTCCCAGTGTGTTTACATAATTATGAAACGAGACTGGAAATTATGAACACTTCCGCATTGGTCGGTATGAAATCAGTTAATTTTTTTGCGCGATGTTCATATTTGTTCCATGGGAAACCTTGTTCAGAAAAACCATCTTAACACGTTTTCCACAGTTGGGATGACGACCACGGAAACAGCCTGTATAGTAAGGCTAAGAATCCTAAGAATGACAATTCCTAATATGCTAATTTTCAGTTGCAGTGTCCGATTCGCTAAATATTTAAATATACTTTCAATTGGTTGTAGGTATCAAAGCTTTCATTTATGATTTAAGGTCTTAAATGCCGGTAAAAAGGTCATACTCTCCGCGCCTTGGTACCTTGATCATCTGTCGTTAACCTGGCAGAAGTATTACCAGAACACGGACCCGCGAGCCATGGTGGACAACGAAGAGTTGGCAGGCAATATCCTCGGCGGGGAGGCTTGCATGTGGGGAGAGATGGTGGATGATAGAAACGTGATTAGCAGGTAAGTGTGAGTTAGTAAAGAATCGGCAGGCGCTGATCCAAGAGGTGGCAATGGGGGTACTTGCCAATCGACATAGGATCTAGGTGTGATTCCGGTATATTGGTATATATGTTATGTAAATTTTGAAAGAAAATGCACCCCCCTGGACGAAATCCTGAATCCGCGCCTGGTTTTCAAACTCAAAACTCAAACTCAACACACTTTACAGAATGAAAACAAACAGATACAGTCTACATAGTGCCACGAAATGGGCCCTACTCAGCATGATGCTGGCTAATCAGCCAGCGCTGGTCTTCCGTAGGGTTTTGTGTGTTGATCGCAGCGCTAGTCGCATGTGTTTGATGAACTATAAGATATATCACCGTTGCCTAAAGTAGCTTTCTCTCACAGAGTGTGGCCACGAGCCAGTGCGGTGGCGGAGGTGCTGTGGAGCTCGGGGCCCTTCGAGCCGGGCCCGCGCGCCCGCGCCCGCCTGGAGGAGCACGCGTGCCGCATGCTGCGCCGAGGAGTCTCCGCGGAGCCCCCCAACGGGCCCGGCTTCTGCGTCCTCAACCCCAGTCACTTGTAGGCCTCCGCTAGCTAGCTCCGAGCCGGGCCCGCGTGTGTTCCACCGCCTGGAGGAGCACGCGTGCCGCATGCTGCGCCGAGGCGTCTCCGCGGAGCCCCCCAGCGGGCCCGGCTTCTGCGTCCTCAACCCCAGTCACTTGTAGGCCTCCGCTAGCTAGCTCCGAGTCGGGCCCGCGTGTGTTCCACCGCCTGGAGGAGCACGCGTGCCGCATGCTGCGCCGAGGCGTCTCCGCGGAGCCCCCCAGCGGGCCCGGCTTCTGCGTCCTCAACCCCAGTCACTTGTAGGCCTCCGCTAGCTAGCTCCGAGTCGGGCCCGCGTGTGTTCCACCGCCTGGAGGAGCACGCGTGCCGCATGCTGCGCCGAGGCGTCTCCGCGGAGCCCCCCAGCGGGCCCGGCTTCTGCGTCCTCAACCCCAGTCACTTGTAGGCCTCCGCTAGCTAGCTCCGAGCCGGGCCCGCGTGTGTTCCACCGCCTGGAGGAGTCCTCAAACTCAGGCATTTGTAATCTAAGGGTCCAATAACGACTAGAAAGTGAAAATCATTACTAATAAAATAACACATAGGTCTATACCTATACCTACGTATCGGCACGAGAGTTGAGGCCACGCCGCACACATCAATATGTCATGTAAACACACGGGAAATTTGAAATTAGTGTTCTTTGTTAATACTGACAGCAAACCCAATCGCAAATATAAGATTGACCAAAAAGTTCGTTCAAGGGATTTGCTTCAATATTTTGACGCAAGTCATTCATTCATTCACTATATTTTTTGCCATTGGTACTTCATTTGGATGTGTGTGTAGGTAATCAAAACCTCAACTCTCGTGCCGATATCTATAGGTACAATTTGTAATTGTTAATATTGTAGGCGAGCGTAATCAGAGCGGGCAGGTAATCAAAGCGGCAATAAATCAAACTTGCCCAGCACTCGTAGGGTAAAATCACCAATAGATGAACAGTTGAGCAACTTTCTCAACTTTAAATATTTTTTTCTATATGATGTAACTCATATTCATCAATTTTTATTTTTTATATGATTCCGCATTCAATTGAGTTTAGAATAAGTTATTTTTATGCCTCGTATTAAACTTCAGTAATTTTATAAAAATTATTATATTAAAAAAGGAGTCAAATTCCCCAGTAGTTGAACAAAGTGCCCTATCTCTGAACAATTTGACCCCATTAGATGAACCAGCATAATCGCAATATAGCGAGACCAATATATGAACGTTAAGACCCCAATAGATGAATAGAGCAAAGTAAAAACGATTCTTAGATAAATTAATTGTATTTGACCTTCTTTTAATGAAATATAAGCACGGTGTATATTATGTAACAATCTGATCTCTAAGAACAAAAGTTTAACTTTTCCCAAGTTCAACCGTTCAATAAAATCAGTTGGTTCATGTTTCGGGCACCGTATTAACAAAATGAACGAACTAAATTGATTCGAATTCATTTATTGGAATCCGACCCAAAAGATGAACCAGCAAATTTTCCAAGTTCACGTTTTGGACAGCGATTCTTGAGTTGAACAATCCCGTTTTCATACAAAATTAAATTACTTTAAAACGTGTTACATGAAAAAAGGCTCGTTCATCTTTTGGTCAAAAAATCATCTACAAAACTGATTGTAATTTTAAGTTTAAATATTGCATGTAGCTATTTTATTATAATTTACGCAAGCGTTTGAAAATACGAGCCTTTGCCCAAAAGTTGACCGTCGTTCATCTTTTGGCCCGAACACACAATATTGGAACCATAACTTGACCAGCAAATATCTCATAAACTAAATAAAAAAACACTAGCATTTATAATATACACAATAGAGATATTAGTCTAAAATCTATACTGAAGTGAATCAAGGAAATAAAAGCCATATTCGATTTTTTACGTAATTAAAAGCTTAAATTTTTGATGGCTTTTCTTAATAAGGATCCCATATAAAACGCGATTTTGGCGCAAAGCGCAAAATCGACGGCCGCTCACTGCCACGTGCGTGGCTTAACTGTCTGGTAATTCGCATGTGAGACACGATATAGTGTCGCCGCATGTGAGAAAAATACTCCCGGGCGTGGAAAATTATGCCTGATTTAATTATTTAGATTTTTAGACCTATCAGTCAACTTCTGGGTGGCAGTCATCTATTGGTGCTTTTACCCTATTTGTGGAAACAAGCTTCGGACATTTTCGGGAGTGCTTGGCGTTGTTTGTTTCCCGCGGATGACCCCTCACCCTCAGTGTCATGAGACGATTACTTATGTATTTCTGGCTCCATAAGATGGCTTATAAGATGTTGCAAAATGTAATTATAGTTACCCCTTATTTGTTATCGCTCATTCATGAAATTGTAGACGAGCTTCCGTTTCGGGTAATCCGCTCCTACTACCGTAGTCCCTAATAAGCTTGTTTACAAGTTTTATTTACTGTATCGATCGATGTGGTTTATTCATATCAAATATGAATATAGGACTTTATATGTATGTACATTAAAATCAATACAAAAGTTGGATTAAAGGATGTTTTAAATAACATTCGTATAGTGTCCTTGAATTTTTTTTTCAGTATAATGTATAGAATCTAATCGTAAATTTTTTTCAATTTTTTGAAGTAATAAGTCTATATAAGCAGTCTGTTTAAGTATTTTTTAAACTTTAAATTCTTATAATATTCTTTGTAATTGTATATTTTTATATAGTTATTTAGTAATACAGTTTGATGTTATTATTATTGTTTATATTATATTTAAGGTATTCTACCTATATTGTACACCAACTTAATTTAAATAAACCCTATTTAGTAATTTCACTTAAAAACATGTTTTATTTTCCTAAAAAAATTATAGCAATTTCTCGTCGTAAATAGCAATTTTTCTGCATATTTAAATATGTCTGCGTCGAGCGGCACTGAGTTCTTACCATGAGTCAGCTGAGTTTAACGCAGACGATAGAGTAATTTACTATTTACTACAGATGGTGTATTTTTTAGGCTCTAGTGCGAGAAGTGTGTCATTTTACGTCAGGTCCAAAATTTCGGAGGGCCATCTGCACTAAAAAACGTCGTACGAGACACGTTCGAAAAAGATGAAATTCGTAACTCGTGTCGATTTAAAACACTCCCTGTCGGTCGTGTTTTAAAACATCGCCACTCGTTTCGAGTTTCATCTTTTTCGCACTTTTGTCGTAATGTACTATTATGTCCCTCTGGCTCGCAGACTTTTTTGTCAGCCTCCGTAGCCTTAGTAGAGACTCTGCCTGCGAAGCGAAGGTTCCGAGATCAAATCCCAGCGAAGGCATTATTTAGAATGGAATAGAATAGAATTCATTCATTTGGTGTAAAAGGCATGTACACTTAAATTAAAATACCTACATCTTAACCTAAAAACAACACCAAAATGAATGCCACTCAGCATAATGCCGCTAGCTGTTTGTATTTCTGTATTTTTTTATCACAAATATTTATTCCAAGGTTATAGGATCGCGTAAAGTGGAGGAAATGTAACAGGAAAGCGGACCTTGGCAAAGGCCGGGATAACGCTAGGTAGAAGAAGAAATATTTATTCCAAGGTCCTTATACTTGGTCATATAGCTGTCTTTGCCGTGTGGTGAGAATACATTTGTCACCACCCCAACTCCTCCTGCGGGTGTCGTAAGAGTTGACTAAGGGATTGAAGTCTCACTGACCATTATTTGATAAAAGATTGAGATGGGCAGCAGCGTCATCATAGTGGACACATCACTGCGATCGCCAATCTGCTTGCCCAGCGTGGCGATTATGGCATTTACCTCCTAATGCGTCTATACGCATAGTTAATAGGAGAGGCCTATGTCCACCAGTGGGCTGTCATAGGCTGATGATGTGATGATGTGATGTAGCTGTCTAGGTTTGGGCAAAAAGTAATCTAATTACTTTTGTATGCGTATTTTGTAATCTAAATTACAAAATACCTACACATACAAGTGTAATTTACAGAAGTAATCAGATTACTTTTGCCCAACTCTGTGGCTGTCTATTTATTTAATTAATTTAACCCTTAATTGCATGATTTTTTATTTTCGTTCCAAAAACAAAATGTGCATACCTAATGGCGTCGCAAGCACGAGAAAAATAGAAAAAAATCTGTGGATATATTTTGGGTGGAATTTGTACTACCTACTATAATCAAAATTCGATAAAACATGCAAATATTATTTACTTTTAGATTGAAAAGTACATTAAATTCAGTAATTGTAAAATTGATATGGTATGAATTACAAAATTCCAATGAAAAATAATTTCTTACTTAGTTAAAAAGCACGTAACGAAAACAAATTTCCGCCATCTTGCTTATAAACACATGTAAGTTTTTTTTTATACAGTTACGCCAACGAATCAGTAATGTGTTTGAAAGTTCATTCCTTGCAAAATTAACCTTAGGAACATAATATATATATCTAGTTTTCAATCACCAACTACGTTTTGGTTATGTACGATTCATCGTACACCATGCATTTAAGGGTTAAGTATCTATATTATGTATTTTATCTATTAAATATACAGTCGCCTCACGGCGCCAACTCTGGTAAGCACACTTGTTAGACAGACAAATAGGTCTTATTCGAACTCATTATATGTAATTACTATACTACTTTGTTTTCGATATTAATACACGTAGGTACCTACAGCTACACTACAAGGTACCTTCCTTGTATTATTAGTTGATTAACGTATGTTCAATAGTTATTTTTAGAAGCAACTAGATATATACCTACTTAAGTAATAAAAGGGTAGGTACCAAAATATTCAGCAGTACAGATAGTGAAAGGTTTTACAAAGCAGAAGTATGCTCGGAAAGTGGCAGTGGGGTAAACTTGAATAAATTGCGGCACTTTTTCGCACTAGTGCGTATATTAATTTCCATAATTATGTTGTCAAATAGTACATTTCGATGCAAGTGCAAAAAAATGTTTCCACACTAGTGCGGAAAAGAGAACTTTGCGCAAACTTCGCGTGCGTTATTATCTCTTTTTAAGGCACTTGTTATGAAAAATTTACTATTTTCGACGAGAGTGAAAGTTGGAGCCCGA
Organism: Thaumatotibia leucotreta; assembly: GCA_025490895.1. Lineage (NCBI taxonomy): Eukaryota > Metazoa > Arthropoda > Insecta > Lepidoptera > Tortricidae > Thaumatotibia > Thaumatotibia leucotreta. The sequence goes on from JALPQI010010794.1 coordinate 28,135, forward strand.
GTGAAACGAGGGTGACAATACATTTTCCTTGTTATGAAAAAAGTCGTTCGATACACGTGTAAAAACTTCTTTTTAACTCGGGTGATTGTCGCTCCAACTTTCACCCTCGTCGAAAATATATTTTTTTTGCACTTGCATCGAAATGTACTATTCCTCGCATAGACTACTGTAAACTTATAATAGAAGCGGCCAGGCTGCTCACAAATATCTCAGCAGGATGCTTAGCCAAGTTGCCAATCGCTAGCGCTTAGTAGCGTATCGTAGTTTTCCCTCTCTGTCACTCTTTCAAATTAGTGCGACAAATTAAGACTGTTAGCTGCCTTTCGTTTACGATTGACGACTAAGCGTTAGCGATTGGCAACTTGTCTAAGCACCCAGGCCTCTGTTGTCGCACGTCATGCTATGCTCGGTGTTTCGTAGGTACAGATCGTTTTTTACAACGAAATCAACATCTTTATAGTGCGTTCGATTCGACTAAGCCTTATTAGAATTGTAGTAAACATTTTGTCAGAGCGTCATTAAATCATTACAAGGGGGATGTAGTTAGTTGGAGAGATCAAGGTAGGTCGCGCAACGCGCAATTGTTTTAGGGTTCTCTAACATAATTATTTTTTCCTCTTTTGACTTTTTGATACCTAGGTTTCACGAATACACCTACGTATACACGGTGCTCGTGAGCATTCCAAAAGATTTTAATGCTGAATTCCTTACCATATTTAGAGTATTTAATGTCATAAAATTTCCTGGATTCGGCTTGGTTCCAGAGATAAGTAATGAACCTTTTTTCGAAATAAGTTTTTCGACGTAACTCGTCATAAAACTTCTTTTTGATTACAATGCTACCACATTGTGTTCTAATATTACCACACCTTTTAGCTGACAGTCAAAAAATAAGAACAGACTTGACAAAAAAACCTGTCCCTAAAAAAATTTTTAAAAAAATAATTTTCACCCATTGTTGTCATGATAAAAAGTATTGGAAATGTTTAAAAGTAGTCAAAAAGTCTAAAAAAAAAAGAAAAATATATTTTTTTTTAATTAGACGTTAGGTCTCATAATATTTTTTTGTTTATTTTGATGTCTAGAACGCATAGTTAAAATCCCTCGCAATGCTCGCGAGCACCGTGTATATAGGTAAACCATATATATAGTCAGTCAGTGAGGGCAGCTACCAGATCTGGTGTAGCTACGCGAAAATGGTCTTAGGAGACCTTCCCGTGATTTCCAATTAAAGAAGATTGGCGTTTTCAGATTTTGGAAAAAGTATACGTGGTGCGAGAAAATGGTCATTTTTGACAAACTTTTTTTTATGCCAATATATCCTGTTTCTGATCAGGATCAAAAGCTTGTATGGGACCAAAAAAGAATTTTCGGCTAAAAAAGCCGTAAATCGGATCGTTAGGTATCTAAAATTGTATAAAAGATATTTTTTTCACGCTTAATTTTTTAATGCCAATCGATTCCTATCCAGTACCAATAGTTTCCTTCTAAAACAATTTTCGCGTAGTAACACGGGATCTGGTAGCTGCCCTCACCGACCCAAAATCTTTTTCCACCCTGTCTAGATGCGTGATAAGACTGATAAGTGCCAATAATGTGTATACACAACCATATAGTATTAGTAATAAGGTTGTGTATTAGTAGAGTAATTTGGCATTTTGCACGCATCTATATCTTTTAGCTAGACGTACCTATTACATTTTTTTAATGGAGGTTTCAAACAACCTTGAGCCCTGATTGTGTTTTGTAATTTTTTTGATTTTCTTTTTGTTTCTTGACTGTTTCGTTACATTTTAATAAAGTTTGTTCAAAGAACCTTCACGTGAACTCCGGATTCATAATTTTCATCACTTAACAAATCTTAAATAGGTACTTATGTTTGTTTTACACACGAATATCAGATAATTTCTCGTTTCTGTCCGAAATTCAATCTCATTGTCAAAGTGAGATGGTTAAAATTCTATATTCATTGTTATAGGCAATACTTGTAGTTTCTTATTTAATATTTTCGACTATTTGAATATGCGTTGGTTGTACCTATAACAAAACAAGGCGCCCGAGTACAGTCAACGAAAGAATTCTCGGTGCTTTTTCGCTCTTGTCACTATGATTATAAAGGTCAAAAAGGTACACGAATACATTTCCTTTACTGCACATTAATTACGTAAATTATATTCTTACATTGTATATTTCCTATTATTAGCCAGTAAAGCGGCATTGCCGCCGAACGTTCGTAAGACAGACAAGGTAGTGATTTTTTAAGACTGTGGCAAAATGAGGCTGCTGCTTTTGCTATTCGTGTTGCACCAGTCTTCGGCTGTCATTCATTATTTGAATTGTAAGTATTCTGAGGTTGAAGATTTAGTTGATGACTGGTGACGGCAGAATACATTTGTCACCGCCCAACTCTTCTTGCGGGTGTCATAAGAGTCAATTAAGGGATTGAAGTGTCATGCCATTCATTGAAGATTGATGATGAGCCCATCATAGTGGACACGACATTAAGAGGTAAATCCCATAATCGCCACGCTGGGCAAGCGGATTGGCGATCGCAGTAATGTGAATGTGAACACACTATAAGCGCTCAGATGCTTTTGGTAACTGTGGTTAACAGCTGTCACTCTTATTTTACATAGGAATAAAGCTCAACCAAAATTTCAAATCAAATGAGTGGATAATGACGCTGCTTCCCATCATCAAACTTCTATCAAAGAATGGTCAGTATCAACACCTCAATCCCTGAGTCGGCTCTTATAACACCCGCGGGAAGATGGTGGTGACAAATATAGGTATTACTGCCGTCACCACACGGCCGTTAATCTGAACTACGTTCAAATATATTTGTATGTAGAATTTTGAATTCCAAATACACAAAATATAGGGTACCTACTGTTGTAATCAAAGGGACTAATCATCTATAGTTAAATAAGCTTAGGGTGATGGCACCAGTCATGGACATTGAACCAGTTATGGACATATTTTTCTGTTACTCAAAATATTAAGGAAACGTTACTTAATTTTTTAACAAGCAACACTTAGCCATAGCCCATAGACCCTTAAGCTGTCGTAATGACAATGTCACATGAATCGGCCGTTTCCTTTCAAAATTATGGTCGAGTGAAATGTAGCTGCTCGGCGTATTACTTTTAAAATCCAGTTTTATTACCAAAATCGTTAAGGAGGCAAGTAGATATTTTTACATTTTGTGTTGTTAGTGTTGTGGTATATGAATATGTGTTATTATTTTAAAGAATACAATGGAATGAAGGGGCAAATGAGCTAATTGTAGTATGCCAATACTAGGTGTTTCTTTTTTTGTTTGACGTTGTTCATTACTGGTTTTGATATGTCATGAAATCCTATAATGGACACGTGTCCAAAGTTATTGTTTTTAACTTTTTTTTATTTTATCGATTTTAATAATTTCTTTTGTGGTGCTAAATAAAACTACGTAAATGGTTTTGAGATTGGTATTTATTTTCCAATAATGGACAACGTGTCCAAGACTGGATATTTGTAGGTGTTCATAATTGGTGTTCTATATTTTATCTTAGATGCTGCCAAAGAATAATTATACACCCGAGCAAATGAGTCAGGCTAAAATGTGAATAATTATACGAATAAAACTGATTTGAGATATATTTGTCTGTATTTTAGTTTCACAAACATTACACTGTCCAACAATGGATGTCTATTAATGGTGATAACATGTCAGTAAATGGGTGTCTATAACTGGTACTGTCCATAAATGGTGGTCCATTACTGAGTTTGTGTTGTTCATTACTGGTGTTTTAAATAGTCTCAAAAAAACTATTTTTTTTACAAAGAGCATATAATTTTTTGATATGTTTGCCCTATTTAAATGTTTGTCCTATATGTCTTTGTCAAAAACAAAATTCATAGTTAACATTATTAAAAAAAGATGCCCGTAAACAAAAAAATACCAAATCAGCGACCTTAACATGTCCATGATTGGTGCCTTCACCCTAATAAAATTATGTTTTTTTTTCTCTCTTTTTTTGTAATAACTAGAGTGCAGCACCTACACATGTCTTTCCTCTCTTAAACATATTTTGAGGGTTTGAGCATTGTAGTACCTATAAATTATGTTATTTTGTTATTTAGTATAAGTTTAGAATTAGTAAACCCAGTCCATAAAATACAGCGTATGCTAGTTTAAGGGCTGGAAGAATAATTTAAATAGTGCAGCCTGGTCTCCTACATATTATGCATCTATCAACTAACCAGCACCATGCTGGGTTGCGGAGGGGACAGGACCCTGAGACACAGGATGACCTAGTTTAGGTGTCCGAGCCTCACCGCCATCGAGCACCTCAAGTATCCAGTGCAATATACTTTGTATTTTGTAGTGGTTATGTGGTATGTCGACCAAATATGTATTATTTACTTATTGTTCTTCAAATAAAATTCATTTTCATTTTCATTCATTTTCATCTAACTTCTTGCCCATCTCTGAATGGTAAACGCATAAACTGATAAATTCCAGTCAGTGAATATATAAAAATGCCCGAGCTGTATCACATGGACGACTACGACACTTGTCTCGTTGAGCCGGGCGGGACCTACTGCCATGTCGACGCGGACCTCTACTCCAGGGGGCACTCCGACCTCATGCTGATGATACAGGTGGGCAATCATAGTAATAAATAAATATCTTGGGACATCGTACACAAATCGACCTAGTCCCAGTAAACTCAATTAAGGCTTGTGATGTGGGTACCAGGCGACGATATATACATATAATATACAGGGTGATTCATGAGTCATGAGCAGGAGTGAACAGGCTACTACGGACGGTCATGCTGACCGACTTTCACTACGGCGACAACCAAGAAATCACCAAAAAAAACTCTTAATTATGAGTTATTTGATAGTTAAGTATGAATTAATTCATAATTAAGAGATTTTTTATGCAATTTCTTGGTTGTCTCCGATCCGAAGTAAAAGTTGTTCAGCGTGTCCGTCCCTAGTACCTACCCTGTTGACTCCTGCTAATGACTTAAGAATCACCCTGTATATATACATATAGATACTTAAATACATAGACAGTCATGACCAAGGAACAAATATTTGTGATAAATAAATATACAAATAATGCCCTCGCCGGGATTCGAACCCGCAACCTCCAGCTTCGTAGGCAGGGTCACTACCAACAGTACCAACTAAGTTACGGAGGCTGACGAAGTTCATCATTAGAAACCCATTGTAAATTGAAACTCATTGATATTGATAAAAAATCGTAGGCTGGTCAAGTCAATGATGCTGAGCAAGATCCACCACATTTTCCAATGTGTCCCAGAAAGTTTGTATGGAAGTTTCCCTTTCTGCTACCAGATTTGTATACATTTTTGGTAACAAAAAGGAATGTTTCAGCCTAGTTGGTAGTGACCCTGTCTACGAAGCCGGAGGTTCCGGGTTGGAATCCCGGCGAGGGTATTATTTGTGTATTTATTTATCACAAATATTTGTTCCTTGGTCATGGCTGTGTATGTATTTAAGTATTTACTTCTACAGGGCGTCCCACGGCGATGCCACATGGAGGGAAAGTACCTTAAATATCATAGATAGCGTATTTTGCTGAAAGAAGACTTTATTTTATTTTTAAGACTTAGTAAAATTGCATTCAAATTTTTTTGATTTAAAAAAAAAATGTATGGAAAAAAAAATATCGCGACTTCGGAGAAAAAATACCTTAATTATTGGAAATGAACATCTGTGCTTACCGTGGGACTTGGTCGATTCGTGTAAGATGTCCCAAGATATTTAAATATTATACAAACATTTTGGGACATTTTAGGTAATGTGGTGGATCTTGCTCAGCATCATTGACTCTACCAGCCTTCCAGCTTTTATCAATATTGAAGACGTCATGAGAATTGCACTTATAAGTTTTTTTACAACCCAACAGGAATACTCAGAAAATACAATAAAACACTATAACCACTCGAAAGTGCACAGAGCCCTGTGCGTCCAATCAACGTGCAAGGATTTTGTAAAGAATAGAAGTCTGGAAAACGAAGCAGACCTAAAATCCATCCTTGAGGAATGCGTCGATGACTCTATGTGGAAGGGATATAAACTAAACGCCAGGTACGAAATAACATGTAACCCGCAACTCGTTGTACACTATCACACATATACTTAATTACCCTAGCTCAACACTTCCACAAATATGACATGCATGAAAATAGTTCTGCGCTATAAAGCGTTGCACAAACTATGTTAAGTACCATCTATACTATACCTTGATCATCACCAGGCTAAAAGGTATGCCTTTCGTTCTGTTACATACTGTATAGTACTTTCTTTAACAGAAACTTAATTTCTAGATTAACCGAAGTTTTATACTGCAAGAGACACGGAGAAAAGAGGAGTTTCAGTACCGGAGATTATGTGATGGCAGGTGTTTATCTAGTCCTGGTGATACTGAATGCTGTCGGAACTTCTTACGACATTATCAATGGAGATTCAGCACGTAAGTGTCTGAGATGATTAAATTAGTCGCGTTTTTATGGTCAGCGCAATTCATATTTAATTTTCTGCATAACTAGGACACTTGACGCGGAAGTTGGCGGCGAGTGTAGGCCAAAACGGTAGAATTGCGGAAGATTAACGAAATTAGTAGCCATCAGAGATTAAGTATGGTCCGTAACCAGGTGTGATTGAATATTGAATTGATGATTGTTTCTTTATTATTAGGGAATCAATACTTACTGGCATTCTCCCTTCGGCGTAACTGGCGTAAGCTGATAGCTCCCAGCGGCGTGGGGCCCGAGCCCAGGCTCAACCGTCTCAAGATCTTCAATGGATTAAGGTATGGGGGCTGAAATTACTACAATGAGACTACCGTAAAACCTACCATATTAAAACTGTCGTTCCAACAGTTCCACTATATTCTAACTCTTATTCATATAAACTTACGAGGCGTAAGTATATGTATATAATATGTGCTACTTATATCCCTTTTTACTAAAATTTGCATTACTCGACCAAGTTACGAACACTGGCAAGTTCTTGTCCCTCGTGCCTTAATCCAAACTAATCAAAAATAACGAAACGTTTGTCCACAGATCCTTGACGATGGTTTGCGTCTACTTTTCGCACGCGGTGTTAACTCATGTTTGTTTTTACTTGAAAAATCCGTATTTCTTCGAAAACGTAAGTACCATTGTAAACTGTTGGCATGGCATGTACCCTTGTCACGCTTTACCGTAGCTGCTTATCTCTAGCCATACATTATTCAGTATCATCATCATCATCATCATGTCAGCCGAAAGACGTCCACTGCTGAACATAGGCCTCCCCCAAAGATTGCCACAATGACCGATTCTGTGCCACCTGCACCCAGCGGACTTCTGCGACCTTCACCTGGTCATCAGTCCATCTTGTAACTATTCAGTATACTTACAAGTATGTTTTTTCAGATGTACAACGATCCTTCTAAGTATATTCTTCTCAATGGTACTCTAGTGACGTATACGTTCTTCGTAATGTCCGGTTTCCTGCTGGCATTTAACTTCGAGCTGCATGCCGAGAAGAACCGAGTTACGCTGTGGGAGTGGCCCAAGGGCATGATCTTGAGGTGGCTGAGGTATGTTCAGAATCTATACACTTGGTCTCCAACTTTGAAATTCCTTGCCCAGCCAGAAAAGCTTCTAACTTCTCTGCTTTGCCTTAAGTTTGACTGGTAGAGAATTTCTTTGGCATTAAGTTCGTCTTTTGAATTTTAAGATTTTCGATTTTGCAATAAAGTTTACATAAATAGCATGCTTACGCACGCTCGTTAGTTATTGTTCATTTTCAAACCTATTTTTTAAGAATTCCTCACACCAGGATGGCTCTGGCTAGGTTGTTCTGTTTGACACTTGGTTTCCCATAGACCAAGGCTTGTCGAAGCGTTGGATGACTTGGACAAAGCCCAGGTAGGGTTTTAATCACTCTTAAACAATCAAGTTTAAAATAAACTAAAACAGGCCGGTCCATTCTTCCGTTTCAGACTAACCCCATCATATGCCCTGATGGTATTCACCGTGATGACGCTAATGCGGCACCTGGGTGACGGGCCGCTGTGGGATATGGTGGTGACCAGCGAGTCGGACGCGTGTGACAAGTACTGGTGGATGCATCTGATCTACATTAACAATTATTTTAAAGAGGACGTCCCTTGCTTCCCGCAATCTTGGTAAGTTCATTCCTTAAATCTAATTCACTTACAGCCTGCGGCCCTACCGCGAACTTGGAAATTCTTCTTTTGGAAACTTCTCAATCACTTTTACGCCTTCGTTGAAGACCAGTCCTCGAAATTCAGAAATTTGGAAGTTCGCGGTAGTCCTCACATTGCCCGGATAAATGAATCAGTCACATAAAATTATCACTAAGGTAAAGGCGCCTAATACCGTGGGTGCCAAATTTGGCACCTATCACCGTGTTATTTCGAATAACGCATTTTAAAAGTAGACCAATCAACTATCTTCAAAATAATTCTTTCATGCATAAAGCTTATTCCATTGGCTAACGGACCTTATAGCGCTAGTGTGCGTGAGTGAAACAAAGGACGCACAATTCGTCAGTAACCGCGACAGCAGCACTGGACGAGGACGTGTCATACAAACGCGTGGCGCCACAAGTGAGTATACTCGAACTTTATCAACCATTTACTTCATAACCGATGCAATTTTAGTAATGCTGTGGGTTTTATACGATTAATCATAGTTTTTTTCACATTTTGTGAGTGACGTTTTGATATATTCGGCCTGGAAATACGTTTAAATTAAAAAACAAAATACAGCGGTGATAGGCGTCGATTTTTTCGTGAATTTTAATTCCGCTGTATACCACGGCAATAGTTAAAAACGTAGTTTTGCTTTTTCTTGCATTATTTCTGTTACGTGTCATCGTAGATTATTATAATAAAGTAAATTGAATCTTGATCTATTGACCATATAAAAAAACTATTTCCGCGATATGAAAAGTACTCTGCAAACCCTTAATTTTTAGTAAAAACTTCAGTACTGATTTTGTCGTTTCTATAGTAACCCATATTTGGTCATGTTGTTTAAACATTGAGTTTTTGAACTGTTTTTACATACCAGTTATGTGATTTTGATTGTAAAGCAAGGTTATAATGTATATTTTTGATTTGCGCGGAATAAACAACTGCATCATGTTATTTTTGTTAATCGGCATTAGATTTTATAACACTCCAAATTAAGCGTATTACCGATGGTACAGTCGTCTAACCCTCGGTAATAGAATGTATGAGAATGTATTACCGAGTCATTCAAAATTTTGTGGGTCGGTAATTGGTTCCTAAAGAAGTATCTATTACCGTGTGACAGTTTAGTCTTTCATCGAAATAAATCACTTTTGGGGTACCGTAGGGACAACATTTTAATAGAATTAGGATCGTATGGTAAGGTCCCAATTTTATTAAAATGTTGTCCCTCTAAAAACTCTAGTTTAGCTACTACGATGTTTAATCGCATATGTAGTTGTCAAAAGTTGTTACGACAAACAGATATTTTACATTATAATAATACATTAAATACCTACGTATTTCATTTTTATTAATGTAACGAAACGATGCCATAAATTACTATACCATGTTATAACTGTGAACTACACATAAAGCATGTGACAAAATACATTGTAATAAGTTGTCATTTGTTAGCCAAAGTGTCTGCAAGTGGAACACAAAAGAAAAAAAAGTTTAGTACATTTAAAGATAAATAAATAAAATAATATACGCGAAGGTGTTGATACATTCTCTCGCCAGTCTGCCTGCGACCACGGGTGTAACGTCATGCCCGAAACGTCAGGATATAATTAAACGTAAGTTTACGCGATTAAGACCCGTTTGTCTTTAAAATATGAATATACGCGAGTTTATCCGTTTTCATAGTTTTATTTCATAAATAAATAAATAAATCTTATTTTTGTTCCCCTTAAAAAAAAAATTTAATAATAGTATACAGAACCCAATCCATTATTATTTCATTTAACCCTCGGTAATTAGTTCTAAATTTTGAAGTGCGTTCCTAATACCGATGGCTGAAAAATGTTATTTTTTATACCCTCGGTAATATAATCTAAATTCGCGGTAATAGAGTCAGAGCAAGTCTTCTACACCGGTAATAGAAGATGCGCCTATTTTAGTTTCAATATTTTTTTTGTCATATATATTAATCGAAAATGAGTCAATACAGTTACGAATCTAAAAATTCAATAAACTTACTAAAGTATAAAAAATATTCCAGGTCGCTATGATGCCTAGTTATCCATAATTTTTCCAAGTGATTTAAAATACTGCGATTTACCGCGGTATTGGGCGGCTTTACCTTATCCATTTCACCAGGCATACAGTGTGTGTCTTTCATAACGACATTGCTTTTAAGGGATGAAAGTACAAGTCTTAATTAACTGAAATTAGCATATATAGTTGAAGTATTAAAAAAAAATTGTTTTCATACAAATTAATTCGGCACGCAATGTATCAGTAATAACTAATAAATTAAACC
>JALPQI010010795.1:0-32584 GCA_025490895.1 Thaumatotibia leucotreta
AAACTAAGCCGCCTGCTGGTTCCGTTGAGCAGAAAAATTGTATACACACCTCGGCCGTTAAATGGGAAAGCCTCGGATCACATGTTTGTCGGCCTCTGCTTCGCCTCGGCTTACAATTACACGTCATCCGAGACATTTCCCACTTGAGGAGTGTCTTTTCAAAAGGACTTATTTCCACTTTCAACTTTTTTTAAACTATGAATGTAGTTTTGCTAAAAGCAGAGAAATATATGTATGTTTTGAATTTCAAGTTCTAATAAGCCTCTTCTTGTCCGTATCAAAAGGGCCTATTTCTCCCTTATACTAAGAAAATGATACGAGCTTTTAGAAGTGTATATTTTATTATAATAACTTATTATTAAGTATTTTTTGCAGAAATGAAGGATTTGTAAAAATTCCTTGAAAAACAGCTTGTGTATTATTGGATAAGCTCACAAGACCACAACAAAACGGCTTAATTCTAAAAGTTTCGCATCAAAAGGGCTTAATTCTGAAAATGTATGGTATATTAACTTAATAATGAAGTTGATAAAGCAATATATTTAGTGGCATAACATTTATATCAACTCACTTAAGTACTATATCAAAAACACAGAAAGAGTATCGAAATGAAAATCGTGGATTTATGTTTTTCTCAATTTCCCAAAAAAGTTACAACTGGAAATAAGCCCTTTTGAAAAGACACTCCTCACTTAAACGGCCTTGGTATGTATCTATGGGCGGGACACAGCCAGGCTGACGACGAACGATAGATGGACTCGCATATTAACTGCTTGGAGAGGACCATCCGGTACTAGGAAAAGAGGAAAACCTAAAGCGCGATGGAATGACGATATAGTACGACTGGCTGGTGACCAATGGATGCAAAAAGCAAACGACAGAAACGAATGGAAATCACTAGAGGAGGCCTTCACCTTCGAGTAGCGAGGGGTTCTTACTTATTTATCTTTTTAACCGACTTCAAAAAAGGAGGAGGTTCTCAATTCGACTGAATGTTTTTTTTTTGTTGTATGTATGTTACCCGATATCTCCGAGAATAGTGAACCGATTTTAAAATTTCTTTTTGTGATCGAACGTGTATAACCCCGAGATGGTCCCGTTGGCACCAAGTTGCGGTCTGATGATGGGATCTTGGAGAAATCGAGGGATCTCTTCAATTGTTATAGGTACATGTATGGCGCTTTTGGTAATTTTCATTCATTTACAAGAATTTGCATTCAGAAAGTAGGATTTGAGGAAACCAATGATGGAAACAAATCGGGAATCTTGGAGAAACCGGTTGAAGTCGGTTTTTTAAATTTTTAATTTGGTGATTATTATATATTAGTGTTAGAATTTAAGAATGTAATTTTTACAGTTAAATGCAGAGTAACATTTAAATTTGAATACAAATAAGAAAATTTAAACATCTGTCACACAACTGTTTTGTAAGAAATATAAGGTTTTTTTTATTTTTTATTGACGTGACAACGTCTTATAAATTGGTTTGCCGGGTGACACTTCAAGAAACTGCGTTACGCTCCGCTCACGTTATGCGCTCACAATGAGAGCGAGTGAGAGGCACGCGTCCCTTCCACTCGGGCATGGTTAGCCCGCCTAAGAGATTTTACCACTCAAAGTCGTTGTCACGTAAAACTTTCGCCCGTATACCGACTTTACAGGCAACCAATTTATTTTATTATGTAATGTACTATATTCTCCAGGAGAAGAAAGCTCCGGCATGAAGAAGAGTGCGGTCGTGAGCTGGTACCTCGAGAAGCTGGTGGCGCAGGGCTCCATCGAGGACGAGGACGAACTTCTAGAACGGAAGACGCTGGTCGAGAAGGTCATTGACCGGCTCATGTACCATGTGAGTCCATTTTAAAGTCTTTACTGCACGTATTTGAATAATTGGGCATAGTTATGGAATATCCAATCAAGCTACTGAAGCCCGTCATTTCAGTTGTATCTTTCTGTCAAAAACTAATGTTATTATTTTCAGTGACAGACTTCTGTCGCTTAATTCGATGTTCCATAACAATGCCCAATTGGTCATGTCTTCTCCGTAGTCAGATGGGCAAAAAAAAATTCTGACAGCTGCGATAGCTAGATTACCTGAGTACAGTCAAGTGCAAAATAAGTATCGAAAGAATCCGCTCATAAATATGTTACGATCATCATCATCATCATCAGCCTATGATAGTCCACTGCTGGACGTAGGCCTCTCCAATTAACCATGCGTATAGACGCATTAGGAGGTATGTTACGATACGACGTTCTTAATTACACAGAATTAGAGTGCACTGGGACATATTTTTGAACATTTTAGTATACACCTTATTTTGTCTTTGACTGTACGTAGCAAAGTTGCCAATCGCTAACGCTAATTAGTGTACTGCAATTTTTTCTCAGTCAATCACCTTTTTTATTAGTGTGACAAACACGACATGCACTGTACATACATACACTGGAAAGATGCTGGCTGGAAAAAATAGTATTTTAGCTTTCATTTTGACAATATTTTAGTTATTGAAAATCAGATGCAAGGTTAAAGTAGAGAATGGTTCATGGCATTAACCTTTCGTATGCCGCTGTCAAAACATGGTATTGAATTTTATAATTTATAGTTCAATTGCCTGGGACGGATACGGGACAAGGCATACTAAGAGTTAAGTCCGTTTTATTTTCTTCTGTGCGTAAACGTGTTCTTTGCCTCGGCTCGCTAGTGGAACCTGAGAACTCTGGCAAAGAAATTAATTAATTCATTCTTTTCTGCTTAAAGATATTTTTTTCATTGAACTTGCCTTTCATTTGAATAATCAGTCATATGAAGGGTCCACGGAAAAAACATGTCCAGTGCTTAAAAAAATCAGGGCTAATTCACACCTTATTCTGTTAAGAGTAAGGTGGTTTTTCCTTCTGTAATTTGAATTGACTAGACATGTTCTTCGTGGACCCTTCATATTGTTTTTATTCTACCACTAGGAAACTAGCATTCCCGAATAAACAAGAATTAGGATATTTAGTTAATAATTATTTCCTTTACAGGACCAAGTAATAATCCCTCTGTCCACCACTGGACTGAAGAGTACGCAGAAATCCACAGAACAGGAGGTGGAAGACGACCCCTTACTCGTCGTGCATCCAAACTACGTCGTCGACACGTGATCTCATTGTACCCATAGTTGTATAGACAGAACATATTGACCAATTTCTGTCACTGAAGACTTGAATTTTGAAATTGTTTTGTCATCTTATAAATAGAACTGAATACGCTGCTAGAGCCTATACCGGGTGGCCCATTCAAATCGGTCAGTATGGGAAAGTCTGAAACTATAAGTCATACGAAGATTTGTTCTTAGGAACCATGTCATTGATTTTGATAATAAGGAAAACTGCGTTGATAGATATGAGAGAAAAAAATTTTTTTTCTTAAGATTTACACAATAAACACCTAGTAAAATAAATTTAAGTACGTGAAAACAATGAATTCCATTCATTTTAGACATCATGTTTCTTAGAGACATTTACTGCTTAAGACCTACACAAACGATATCTGAATAGACATAGTGTATGTTTATTTTTTCAAAACAACCGGGTTCGATTCCCTGGCTGGGTACAGTTTATTTTTCAAATGTATGAATGCAGTTTTTCTTTTTATCAAATTCGGTGACATGGTTCCTAAGAACAAATCTTCGTATGTCTTATAGTTTCAGTCTTTCCCATACTGACCGATTTGAATGGGCCACCCTGTATAATAATTTTGTACTCGTCGACTAATGTAATGTTTTAATTAAGATTCACATAATCAGCCATAATGCTGGACGCTCGACGTAAAAGTGCATTTAGGCCAAACGAGCATTCGCTCATTCTATCCCCCACTCTACGAAATCAACGAATTTCGACGAAATCCCTTCTGATTCCGGTTTGATAATAGACACATTAAGAGGTAAATACCCATAATCGCCTCACTGGGCAAGCGGATTCACGATCCACTATGATACTACCCTTCATCAATCTTCTATCAAAAAATGCGCAGTGGCACTTCAATTCCTTAGTCGACTCTTACGATACCCGCGGGAAGAATCGGGGTGGTAACAAATATATTCTTATTGCCGTCACCACACGGCACTAATGAAGATTACGTACGCAACATTATAATCGTATACATTTACATCGACTTCGCAACTCAACTACCTCTATCATAAACTCGTTACACAACGCTGTAGAAATTTGATCAATCACGTGCATCAAAAAAGACATCAACGAGCGACGACCTCAGGATCTACCCTTCGTTTCGGCATATTTAATTCATTATTTAGATTTCTTTACTTACTTTTATTGTTTCGTAGAAAAAGTATTGTGCACAATAGTGTTACAATCAAGCTTTTCAATCTCGTACCACTCAGCAAGCTTAGTGTCCTAAACCTTAACACGATACTCGACTGAAAAGCTCTATTATACCACCATTGTGCAAAATACTGTTACGTGTGCACTCGCGGCGTATTCAGTATGAAAGCACCTTGAGATACAAAAAGAAAAAAATGTTGTCATTTTATCGTTCCGTCTGTTCATGATTTGTATAGTTTTTCTTGTGGATGAGAAAACTGATGTGTTTTACAACCCTTTTGGGTTAGAATAAGTGTTAAGCTCGCCTCTTTTTAATATAGTACTTTTTAACAATTCCCTTGTTTCACTAATCTCAAATATTTACCCCTATTCCGTTCTACAGTCAAAGGTAAAATAGGTGTATTTAAAAATACAAAAAAAATTGTTCCAGTACACATTAATTCTGTCTAATAAGAACGCCGTAACATATTTATAAGAGGATTCTTTCTATACACATTTTTGCAACTCAGTTTTCACTTTGTAAATAGAATACACAACTAAATTATAGCCTTCTTATGAGGCCCATTGTAAGCGACCAGCATTCAGCAAATGTACATAGCGTCAAAAGGGCAAAAATATAATCTTCGAAAAAAAAAAACAACATAAGTACTAAAACAACAACTATATTTAATTACCAAACATTAACACCTTTCAAACACCTTATACAAATCCGGCAAATTAGCTATCTGTAGTATCGCCCCATTGCTCACAAAGCTCGTAGGTGGCAGGAAATTCCTCCTAATGGCAGGAAATATCACATGTTCCTGCTTCCAATGTTCTGCCTTGACTGATTCCGTGGTAGTGTCAGGGTTAGGTTGGGCGTAGAAAATGGCGGTTTGGCGGCTAAATGAGTCGAAGCATTCTTTTTCTGAGTCCCAGTTTACTTCGGTAACGAGACGAACTAGGTACGTTGGCAGGGCTCCCATGAAAGGGGTGTGATTGTCTGAAAATAGAATGGCTTATTAGAAAAGGATTTTTGATTAATATTATTTGGGGCACTATCTCATATAAATTTGATGATGGCTGGTATTTATGTAGCTTTGTATATTACAGGTAAATTCATCAAAGCTGGCACGAATGGGATGAATGAAATGAAAGGCATTTATTATTGTGTGTCGTCTTATACCAACCCGTATCTACTGTCATTAAGACATCCACACATAGATACGTTTTATCACTTACTCATTCCTTCGTGCCAGCTTTCGTGAATTGTACATATGTACATTGAACGCGTCACTTTTTGGTTTTGGTTTGTTCATAGAACTTACTTCATCTTGCCATCATAGGGGCTTTGCATGACAAATTACAACTAATAATACAAGCGGAAGTCTCTTTCTAGTAAGAGAAATAGAAAAAAAACTTAGTTGTAATTGTTATGCAATACGCCCCAGGGTGACACAATAGTAGTTGTACAAAATCCTTTATTTTGAATAACTGGATGCTTAGCCAAGTTGCCAATCGCTAGCGCTTGCTAGCGCATCGTAGTTTTCCCTCTCTGACACTCCTTCATATTAGTGCGACAAAGAGGGAAAACTACGATGCGCTAGCAAGCGCTAGCGATTGGCAACTTGGCTAAGCACCCTGAAATACTATTGAGTAATAGTAGATTATACAATTTACCGAAATGCTCTATGAACTACAAAGTCGTTTATACAGGTCATTTGAATATAATTTCTACAATTTCACGTAAATAAATACCCAAAATATATGTACCTAGTAACAGAGGCATTGCCAATAGTTCCCCACCGCTGCTCAGCTCTAGTGAGAAGTACTCGAGCAGCATGGCACGTTTGCTTGTTAGCAACTGAGACATTTGCTGCGCCATTTCTCTCATTTCACCTGTAATTGACATTACATATAAATTTTTTTCTACCTTTCGACTGTAATGTTTCAATTAAGATAACGTACACAAAATTATTAGTACATTGTGCATCAAGGGAGGTAAGTACGGAATTACTAACGAGAATGTTAGAATAACTTTTTAATGACTAGTTAGTATTTCGCTTACCGACCGTGATGCATACAATGTTTTTCATCGCACTGGACAAAAAAAAAGTTTTGAGACAAAATATTATTCTACGACGTACAGACATGTCTATTACTCCCTAGGGAATTTATCTTTTCTATTACTCGCGCTACGCATGCGCGCTTGACTCCAAGTGTGATGAAAAATCTTATACATTTACATCGAGTTTGCTAATTAACTATAATGAACTGATTATACAACGAGCCTTTTTAGTAAAAGCAATGTTAAAAATATGTAATCATTCAAGGAAATCTCTCCATTTGTTTATTGCAGAATAGCCTCTATCTCATTCCATTTAGGTTGGTTCATAAACATTGATTCCCTTATTCATAAACGTCTGCTAACTTACGAGTAGCAAGCCGCTAAGTATTGTTTGTCTCTTTCGGTCTTATAGCCATATTCCGAAGATCGAAAGGGACAAACAATACACAATAAACAATAAATAAATATCTTGGGACGTCTTACATAAAACGACCTAGTCCCACGGTAAGTTCAATTAAGGCTTGTGATGTGGGTACCAGGCGACGATATATGTAATAGATACATACATACAGATACTTAAATACATAGACAGCCATGACCAAGGAACAAATATTTGTGATAAATAAATACACAAATAATGCCCTCGCCGGGATTCGAACCCGGAACCTCCAGCTTCGTAGGCAGGGTCACTACCAACTAGGCTACGGAGGTTGACATAGCGGTTGATATGAATGAGGTTTATGCATGGTGTTTATGAATGAGGGGTAATACTTTTGTTGATATCGCACAGTTGGTAAGCAGTTATCATAGCCTATGGACAGTTACCTAGTTCAGGGTTCCATTCTGCTTCTTGCGAGGACAGCCCGAGGACGAATAGCTCCTCCAAAGGCAGAGGATTTGACAGTTTTATCAGACCGAAGTTCTGGAAGTCGTATAGCATCGTCTCGTAGAACAATTCTTCACTGAAAACCATGGAGTAATAGGGTGAATCAACTTTTTTATGCCTGTTGCGGTCTCATTATTAACACCAGAATAATGCATGTTTGTATAATTTAAGTAACATAATTTTGCATGAAACCAGCGTTACTCAGGAGACCGCAACCATGGTAATACCAGATAGAAAAAAGTTGATACATCCCACAGATGTCATATATACCATAGATCAAGCAAACGTATCTACTTAGCGTGTCAAATGAACTCAGTGAAATCCACTGAGTTGTCCGTCTTTAATCGCAGCTTGCAGCTTTCGGGCGTCAAATGTTGTAAGTTGAAGTAAACAATAACATTAATAATGCCTCCCTAAGTAATATTAATTGCAACAACACAAAAAAATATGAATACTCAAGGGCCTGAGATATATTTAAAATCATGGGCCAGTAACAACTTCAGTACAAAATCGGCCATACAAATGAATGAACTTGTTTCTTAGTGCTCAAGTCATAAAAGTAATAAAATAAAACTTGTTTCTTAGTGTTCAAGTCATAAAGCTACGGACAGTGAAACTGACGTCTCTCTTACAAATGATGATAGGAAACGAAAGACAAAAATACCTAAACACCGCTTTTCGTCACTGCGTTGCACGGCGGGTCCTGAGGTGACATCGCTCAAGGCAGTGGAATTACTCAAATTTATACACCTGTGGAATATGGCATCGGGGGCAGATGACATACGTGCTTATTTGGAGTCAATGTGTCCTGGTAAGACATACACGGTCCAGGAGCTTAAGCCTAAAGGGGCCTATAAGTCATATAAAATAGGCGTCCCGCAGGATATATACGACAAATGCCTATCTGCTGAAGTGTGGCCGGTAAATGCTCGTGTAAAAGCTTGGTTTTTTCGACGATCACACAACAGCAACTTCTCGGCCTCGCGTAACTCATTCGGCCGCCAAGGGGAGAGCAGAACCATCGATACAAATAGTGTATCAGAATGTCAGGGGCCTCAACACCAAGCTTAGCTACTTCAGGCAAAACCTCTTATCGCTGGGAACTGATATTGTTACCGTGAGTGAATCTTTCCTCAGTGATGCCGTTGAGGACGCTGAGCTGACGTGCGGCGGGTGGAGCGTGCTGCGGCGCGACCTGGTGTTGAGCTCCGACGGTGTCAAGAACTGGAGACGCTAGGCGGCGAAGACTTGTGGGCATCTTTCTTTATGTACCAAGTGAAGTGTTATGTGTGCGTTGTATATATTCCGCCCGGAGAAACAGATGAAACTTACATGAATTGGTTCCAAAAAGTAGAGTCTGTGATTGACACTCTGAAAGGGATAGTGCTAATTGTTGGTGATCTAAATTTGAACCCTGATTATTCATCTCAAAATATTTTGAGCTATTATTGTTATTTTCTAGCTGTTTGTGGTCTGAAAGAGAGGAATGAGGTGATTAATGCTCATGGGGGTAAGCTAGATGTTGTGCTGGTGTCGGACCATATCTCTGATAGTCTAGTTCTCGAGATGACGAACGGTGGATTGGTTCCGAGATCTGACGCATACCACCCGCCTCTGGAAATTTCGGTTTCCACAAACTGTTTCTCACGTAGAACCCCTACTGAAAGACTAGCACCCAGCAATGTGGACATGCAGCAGGACTGGAACTTTTCTAGGGGCAATTATGAACTTCTTTACAAATTAATCTCAGAGACATGCTGGCAGGAAGTTTTCAGTGCTGTGGATGTTGACGATGCTGTCGATAATTTGTATAGTATTTTATACGAAATATTTGACCACTGTATACCAAAACGAATTCGATCACGGAAGCCTAGCCGACGCTATCCAGTTTGGTATACTAGAGAGATAATCAACGACCTAAAACAAAAAAGTGAAATTCATAGACAATGGAAAATCACAAAAAATAAAGATGTTTATGTAGAATTTTCAAAATTTAGGTCCAAAGTAAAGGATGATATAGCGTCGGCTTACAAAAAATACCTTGACCGGATTCAGTGTCAGGTAAAACAAAACCCCCGTGCCTTTTGGCAACATCTCGATTGCCTTAAATCAAAAGGCGGGTTTGTAACTACAGTTACACTTAATGAGAAGCAGTATTCTGGAGGTGAGGTGGCCGGCGCATTCGCTGGCTATTTTTCTGAGGTGTTTTTGCCTGATATTCCACGTCTGGACCCGAACATGCTGGGAGCAGCGGATCGGAATCGTAACGCTAACTATATTCATATGCAGTCGGTATCGTTGGAGGAGGTCACGGAGTAAATGGAGATGGCAAGTAGGCGTTCCCGTGTAGCCGATACTATGATGCGGAGTTCATACTTCACGCGCACTTATGATTAGTACGTGATGGGCCGTGTCAGAAATTGAACGTTTGAATCGCGAATAAAAAATCGGTTATTAAATAAACAATGCCGTATTGTGCTGTACTGAGCTGCAGAAATAACAGCAAAAAAAATATATTTCACATGGAGGTATTTCCTACCACCGGTAAGTATTATTTTGTATTTTAATTCAATAAATACAAAAACATGTTGCTTCGTCTATTATTTACGTACGTTTGCTATTCAAATTCAATTTTATTTCTCAGAGAATAGAGTTCACAATCTTTTGTTAAGATTGTATACATTTCTCTAGAACATTCGCTACTCTAAATGTCAAACAAGGTTCGCTACTCATAGGCTGTCCAAAGTCGATATTTATATCGATAATGTTAATGTTATGATATATCAGCGTTCGATATTTAATTATCAGTAGGGAATGTAATCAAGCAAAAAATGTAAAGTTATAACTATACATTTTACTGAGTATTAAGCGATAAATCGGATTTTAATACACTATTACTAAGTATAACTACTATAATATATTTTCTACATTTTCAGATTCCCAAAAGATGCTGAAATTAAAAATAAATGGATTGGAAAGCTACTGGACAAGTCAATTGGTTTCCGCAAAAATAGTACAGAATAATAATTAAAAGTTTTATTAAATTTACCACCTGGTCACCTGTTTTTTATTTGATTACTACTTATTTACTATTTATATTAATTGTTACTACTATTTATATTGATTGTATGTGCTGCTTGTAAGTACGGACGGGACGGTAATCGCTTACGATCAAGTGATACGTCTGCTCGTTTGCCTCCAATTACATAAAAAAGAGTTAACAGAACTGCATGTTACAAAATAGTTCCACTTAAGGCTTTCCTGGTCTTCATCCTTAGGTCCCCTTGTCCAAATTAGCAGTTTCCGCGAGAAAATGCTCCAGTTAGGTACTGAAGAAAACCCTCAAATCTCCATCAATGTGCCATTCAAATTTGAGGAGTTCCCTCAGTTCGTCATGGATTCCATCATTAGATCAGATTAAAATGAAAGGAGACTGCAATGGAGGTTTATTCTTAAAAATAAATGAAGAATATTTTGAAATTGGTTGACAGAACTGCGAATAATAGAGCACTTCCTCTT
The DNA here is from genome assembly GCA_025490895.1 of Thaumatotibia leucotreta. Lineage (NCBI taxonomy): Eukaryota > Metazoa > Arthropoda > Insecta > Lepidoptera > Tortricidae > Thaumatotibia > Thaumatotibia leucotreta. Next base: position 10,782 of record JALPQI010010795.1, read on the forward strand.
ATGCCATCTCTGGTTTTCCACTATCAGGTCCTAAATTGTGGCTTTCTCATGGAACTACTCAAGGTTCTTAAAAAACACCTAAATCACCATAGAAGTGCGTTTCGAAATTGAGGAGTTCCCTCAATTCCGCACGGATCCCATCATTAGATCAGAACCAAAATCCAATAGGACCACCTCGCGAATATACACTTTTGAACAAAGGAAAATCAAAATCGGTTCATAATTGAATGGGTAATCGCGTAATACACATACAAAAAAAACTAACAGACGAATTGAGAACCTCTTTATGAAGTCGGTTGACAAAGTTTTACTTTATTATTATTTGCTAGTCAGTAGAAACCGTAAAAAAATCGAACAGCCAATCAAAATTTTCAAATTTCCCGCCTTTAACGCTAATGAAATATCAATACTATTTAAATATCGATAATGTATACGTATTGCCCTATGGAAAATAACAAAAAGTCGTAACAAGATAAGGATATACAGTCACTTACGACTTTTTGTGTTTTGGGGTTGTCCAGTCCATGTAGTCCTATTCTTATTTGTCGGCTACTCACAGGCGAGTAGAGATCTCGTATCACCAGTGTAACGTGACCTAGGATTCGTAATTATTTCTGCGTAGTCGTAGATGTTAGATAAACTGGTTTTTGACCCATTACTCGCTCATTTTAATACAGTAGCGCCACCTTGTTTGGAGTAGCTGCATTACGTAGCTGTATTAGAAGGCTTTGTTAAAGAAAGAAAAAGACGCAAGATGCATAACTTGAACATTCTAATTTAGACCCTGAATAAAACAATATACAGATGAATTTCATTGTGGGAATGATAACTGGTTGTTACCTTATGGGTATGGAAAACTGCTACCAATTAAAAACATTTTGTAATTGTATGCATGTATCTACGTAAAATGGGATTGTGTGAGTTTGACGACACCGGTTTTCATACTAAAAAGCTAGCATTTCACATCCACTAGTTTATTAATTCGTGGAGGAGGTGGAAATCGGAATTAAGCGGCTCAAATACAACTCTTCTCTGGGACCCGACAAGTTGCCAGCATATATTGTGAAGGGATGTGCAGAGAGCCTCAAACTCCCATTACAATATATATTTAATTTGGCTCTCACTACCGGGAATTATCCTAGTCGATGGAAGGTATCACGTGTAAGACCGATTCCAAAAGGGGGTAATACTGCCTCAGTAGAAAATTACCGACCAATAGCCGTTCTCTCCACGCTAGCGAAGTTGTTTGAGGCCATACTCCATCGGACCATATCGGCTCAAGTAAGACCATTTTTGTGTGACGCTCAGCATGGTTTCAGACCAAGTCGCTCGGTCAACACAAATCTTTCCATCTTAGTCGACAGTATTTCTGAACATCTAGATAGAGGCATCCAGGTTGACGTACTGTATTTCGATTTTAGGAAAGCTTTCGACCGCGTAGATAACGATGTGCTGTTAAGAAAATTGGGTCTCATCGGCTTTTCGCCTGGATTGCTGAATTTTTTTGCCAGTTATCTACGTGATCGAAGGCAGTACGTTCAGCATGGATGCTTTGTCTCGGCCCCATATCATACCCGATCCGGTGTCAGTCAGGGCTCTATACTGGGACCCTTTCTCTTCGGGGTTATGATAAATGACCTCCAATCTGTCCTAAAGTCATGTCAATGTCTCCTTTACGCCGATGACCTGAAGCTGATACGTGGTGTGGAACGGGATTCTGATTGTGTCTCTTTGCAGGAAGATATTGACCGTGTGTTCCGATGGAGTATGCAGAACAAACTTCTTTTCAACTCTGCTAAGTGCTGTGTTTGCACCTTTAGTCGATCGCATGATCCCTTACATGCGCAATACGTGCTAGGGTCTGACCCGTTAAGTCGTGTTAATTTAATCAAGGATCTTGGCGTGGTCTTCGATACGCGTCTCACTTTTCACGAGCATATATTGTCACTTGCTGTCGACTGCTATCGAAGACTGGGCTTTGTGGTCCGTAACTTGCGTGATTTTGGTGATCCCCTAGCAATCAAGCTAGTTTATAATGCGCTAGTTAGGAGCAGGTTGGAGACGTCCTCGATTGTGTGGCTTCCATACCATTCATCGTACGCCTTGCTTCTAGAGAAGGTGCAAAAGGCATTTCTTAGATTTTTGTTTAAGAAAATGTACGGGTACTACCCGTTCCTGTACCCAACCAAATACTTGCTAGGAACCCTAGGCTACAACTCTTTGGAAGTCAGGCGTACCTTTAGCTTGTTGATTTCTGCGTGCCGTGCCCTGCGAGGTGAATCTGACTGTCCTGAGCTTGTGGGTCGTCTTGTGCGACTGTTTGTTCCAGACGTGCCTAGAATGACCCCCAGGCCTCGGCGACGTGATCTTTTAGCTCTGCCTCCGGCTAGAACGGTGTCTCGTAGGAACTGTCCACTCATTCGCGCTTGTTCTTTATTTAATGCGCTTCTGACATCAGCACCGGAATGCGATCTGTTTGCATGGCGATGGACGGCTGTCAGAACGGAATGTCTGCGGTTCTGCGAGATGATGGATGCTAGGCCATCTAGTGTGTACAGCTAAAGTGTCAATTTAATTTGTTTTATGTATTAATTATTGTGATTGTTTTAATTTTCGTTTCATGACATATTGGCTTAGCTGTAAGGTCATGTAAGCAAATTTATGAAAATAAAATAAAATAAAATAAAAATAAAAGTAATAAAAAAAAGTAGTAAAATGCAGTGTAGTGGTAATGGAATATCTGCGAATGTTTTCTCAATTAGAGTTCATATTATTGTGATCCAGTTTACAATATAAACCCTAATTACTTATACGGATCTAACTACAATTTAGGAATAGGCACCTGTAACGCAATAATTGCACCGGTAATGCTATATAATTTACGATGTCGGTATATGACGATTCGAATTATTAGAGTTACTGTAAAACACGTACATAATTTTAAACTTGCTTCAAAATTGCTTAGGCATTAACGGAAACTTATTAGGTATTTATCAATAAAAGATTCATGTAGCATGTTTTGAACGAATTATAAGTTTTAGTCAAGTTTTTTTAATCACATAGAATCGTAAATAGATAAATCATATTTCTGGGCGACTGAATTAGAAATCGTGTTACACTATAATACTTTTAACACGGTTTTCATTGGTACTTAAAAGACTGTCAATAAGATTTAGGAATATTAGAGAATTCTACTTACGTTAATCGAGTCGTATCACACAAATACAGCTTAGTAGAGTGTTGTATAAGCGACTTATGCAGATCTATACATCCTATAAATATAAGATTAGCCAAAATCTCTCTCAAATTCGAATTACACTGTTTTTCAACATCCATTCTCAATTGCTTTACACTTGTCAACTTAGTTTCAGTTCTTTCATACTTAAATGTCCTAGTTTTAAACGATTCTTTAGGGTCTATGTAACTTATGTTCTGGTCTATTTGATTTTTCCATTTATCTTGCATTTTATTTTCTACTGCTGGTTCTTCAATTAGTGAATTCTCTAGGGTATCATCAACCATCATTTTATCACCATGTTTTCCTGAATCCTCGATTGGTATTTTAGTTGCAGCATTTGCAGTATCTTTAACATTTGTATCGTCTGTTTCAACAGGTTTAGATCTGAAGAATTTATCGATCTTTTGAACATCAGAGGTGACTCGGACCATATTGTTTGGGTTCACTTTGGCTGATTCCGTCGTTTTCTTCACTAGTTCTTCGACCATCGTAGCGCCGGGTAAACGAGCCTGTAGGTAAACGTGTTGTAAAAATTGTAATTCAATTAAAATGTGTTTTATCTTTTCCTTTTAGAATGGAGAAAGAGAGAAAGCGCATTAAGTAACGTTTATGAATAGTTATTATTTCTTTTATTTGGAATTGGTTTTAGCATGCACAATTATTTCGTTTCGTAAGTGTCGAAACATATTGAATACATAGTAGGTATTTTTTTCTAAATTTATAAAAAATATACCGAATATTATTATTTTTTAATTTGAAAGTTGATGCCTACCGATTAGTCCCATTTTAATTTGGTCCAGTTCTGATAATGGTATCCATGAGAAAACCATGTAAGTCATAAATTAGCATAAAGCATGTGTATGACAAATGGACGGGACGGGAAACTCAATAACACGCCAACCGATTTCGATAATACTTTTTTTAACCGACTTCAAAACAAACTGTTATGATTCCGTTGGTACCAAGTCAGGGTGTGATGATGGGATCTTGGAGAAATAGTTTTGTTTTTATTAGGTGATTATTTTAATTATTTTCAATTTGTACGCACCTGCGTATACAAGACTCTCGTAGAATTACAGCTCAGAAGTTTACTCTCAATACACGCCTTCAGCTTTTCTATTATTTGCTCTTCATATAGAAACTGCACTTCGTGTTTCGTCGGGTGTACATTCACGTCCACATTTTTAGGATCTAGAAGACAGAAAATAAAAATACATTATCATCAGCCTATCTCAGTCCACCGCTGGACGTAGGCCTCTCCTATTAACTATGCGTATAGACGCATTAGGAGGTAAATGCCGGTAATCGCCACGCTGGACAAGCGGATTGGCGATCGCAGTAATGTGTCCACTATGATGACGCTGCTGCCCATCATCAATCTTCTATCAAAGATGGTCAATGACACTTCAATCACTTAGTCGACTTTTACGACACCCGCGGGAAGAGTTGGGGTGATGACAATAGTAGATTGTGTCACAAGGGATCAAAATGGTATATTTCCGGCGTGGGCGTATATGTATTGAATCCTGAATGGAGCGACGGATTCCACAATTGTGGAATCCTGAGCGTAATGAAGGATTCAAGCGTTAACGCCCAAGACGAAATAATTTTGATACCGTGTGACACATACTGCTTTTCACACCACCTATGAGAAAAATAAAAGATATATCACATATTTCATATTTAAGCAAATAATCGATTCTGAAGAAATTTTCATTAATTATGAACGTACTGCTATGCTATTCTCTTATTGACACATTCGACGCTGCGTTCGTCAACGAGCTCGATGTCGAGACAGCCTTGTCTAAAATCCTAGCTGTTTGATTTGACATTAGGAATCGAGGCTGTGAGCGAGGTTGTGGGCGAGTTCGTCGCTGTTTTTCGTTAGAGAATACGAAGTACATACATTAAACGTCAAACTTTCGACGCAATGTAGTTCCAGCTCACGCCGCATTCGTCGCCGAGCGCTAGTGTCGTTTAAAGTACATTAGTGAATACCATTTTTAGGCTCGACGCTGCCGCAGCACTGACACAGCGCTGACAGCAAGGCGGTTTCCTTAGTGAATAACACTGCTGTTTATTTTCATATTTCATTGTAATTTTTTAGGCTGGCAATAGAAAGTCCCTGAACAGAAAAGTGCCACTGATCCCTCCTAGCAGGGAAGAAAAGGCCCGTATTCGAATAGGTGGTGTGAAAATGTATTCTTACTGCCGTCACAACAGGGACGAACAAAAAAAACTGAGCGGCTTGCTAAATTAGGAAACGTTTATCAATATAGGGGTTAGTACTTACCTAACTCTATACTGAGGTAGACGTAAGCATGCGAGTTTTTGGGTAGATACGTCGAGTACACGGAATCTACAGCCTTACGAATCGCTGAAAAACAACAAAATTACAATACTTTTACATATCTTGCTTACTAGATGGCTTGCTTAAGAGCTTAAACGAATATAGGCATTTTCACTTTTTGGGTCACCCAATTTGCGTGAAGTTAAAAAACCTAAATTTCAGTCAGCTTCGTAAAAACAATTAGGCATTTAATTTCGATAATAACTCGGTTTTGGTGTTCATTTTACAAACTATAGACCTTATTATAATATAAAAACGCCGATTAAGTTTAAATTCCTAAAGATATTGTACTTATTTGTTGTTACAAAGCTGACTACAATTAAGGTTTTTTAATTTCACGCTAATTGGGTGTCCCTAAAAGTGAAAATCCCCGGATACGCAGCAACGAAATTGGCAGGTGCATTGCACGAAAGTCTACTTTGTCGGGAACGTGACGGCTATGACAGCTACATTAAATATATATGGAAAGTGCGAGAATTCTCTACAAAAACAAACAACCGGTTATAAAATTAAGATACAACAAAAATTGTATTCGTAACTTTCTTAGATGCACGCGAAGAACGAACGGCGTCACGTATCCGACATTCTAGTGGAACCTGCAGATTTCGAAGTTAGCGGTAGAGCCGCTAGTAATAAAATTGAAACTATTGCGAATAAATGAGAATGAGAACTTAAACCGCCATTTAAAAATAGTTTTAATTGGTCCATCAAAGTTTTGATTGGCTATATTCTTTAACCCTTAAATGCATGGTGTACGATGTATCGTACATAACCAAAACGTAGGTAATTGGTGTTTGAAAATGTTATATATATTATGTTCTTAAGGTTAATTTTGCAAGGAAATTTAAAGAACTTTCAAACTCCTTTTTGATTCGTGGGCGTAACTGTATTAAAAAAAAAACTTACATATGTGTTTATAAGCAAGATGGCGGAAATTTGTTTTCGTTGCGTGCGTTTAGCGGTTTTTAACTAAGTAAGAAATTATTTTTTATTGGAATTTTGCAATTCATACCATAACGATTTTACAATTATTGAATTTAATATACCTACTTTTCAATCTAAAAGTAAATAATATTTGCATATTTTATCATGCACGATTTTGCAAAAAAATTATAATATACGATGTATCAAAATTTTGATTAGTAATACAAATTCCACCCAAAATATGTCCACAGATTTTTTTTCTATGTTTCTCGGGCTTGCGACGCTATTAGGTGTGCACATTTTGTTTTTGGAACGAAAAGAAAAAATCATGCATTTAAGGGTTAAACATTTGTCAAATATGTTGCGACGAAATATGCGCGGTGTTAAGAAAAGCGCTATGTCGTGCCAATTGAACAATTGTTTTTGGTGGCATTTTTGAGCCGGTGTTAGACGTCCATGTTATACATATATTGTCGCAGCCACGATAAAACTGCTGCATGTGTATAACGCTATTAACTTACATGGCGAATCAACTAAGCGATGGTTGATGAATAAAAGCATAACACCTTTCTTATGCGAATAATTTACGTTGGTTATAAATCCGTGAACAGACATCTTTAGAGTTTCATCTTTTATTTCAATCTCCATCAGCTCTCTGGCTATAGAGTTACCGTGGATCTGAAAAATGCAAGGACAATGCAAAATAAACTTGATTTGTTTGTAATAAGGACTTATGGTTAAATTATATTATTATAATTATTATGGCCGTGTGGTGACGGCAGAAAGAATACATTTGTCACCACCCCAACTCCTGCGGGTGTCGTAACAGTCGACTAAGGGATTGAAGTGTCACTGACCATTATTTGATAAAAGATTGATGATGGGCAGCAGCGTCATCATCGTGGACACATTACTGCGATCGCCAATCCGCTTGCCCAGCGTGGCGATTATGGGCATTTACCTCCTAATGCGTCTATACGCATAGTTAATAGGAGAGGCCTACGTCCAGCAGTGGACTATCATAGGCTGATGATGATGATGATGATGAAGTTAAATTATATTTCACGCGGGTTACGCACGTTTTTAAGTCGAAAAATGCTCGACATGTTTCGCTCCGTATATGAGGAACTTTTTCAAGAGCCCGCCATGGCCGCGCGACAAAGACTAAAGGTGCATTCAGATCAAACGAGCATTCGCTATTCTATCCCCCACTCTATGAAATCAACGAATCAAGTTTTGTGTAACGATCGAATTTCGTAGAGTAGGGGATTAGAATAGCGAATGCTCGTTTCGTCTGAACGCACCTTAAGACGAACATGTCGAGCATTTCGACAACTGGAAAGCAGTTACCGTAGCCTATGGGCGTCTGCAACCCCAGGGGTGTCACATGCGCGTTGCCGACCCAATAAGAACTTGTACACTCCTCTTTTGAAGAACCCCATACTGTAGTCCATCGGGAAAACCTCGGCAGGGAACTCATTCCACAGACGGACGGAAACCGCACGGTGCGCGACCATTTAGGTTGCAAGGTGTGAGGATGAGCGCCCAGTCGGTGGCGAGCGGTGCGATGATGAAAAGTGGACGTTGGCATCATGTCGAACAGTTCTTCAGAGCACAACCCATTGTACAGACGAAGCGTAACCTGCGTGATATATAATTTTAGTATGAACGAGTCTCACGAGAGTTTTATGTACTTCTTAACGCCCCTTTAATTACATTCTCATTCACGTCCACATTTTTAGGAACTAAAAGAAGACAACAAATAACCAAAATCTTCATCCAGTTTTCATCCATAGTTATATTATTTAGCAACATCATCAGCTTATCTCAGTCCACTGCTGGACCACTGGTAGACCTCTCCCACTAACTATGCGTGAACGCATCAGGAGATAATGTCCATAATCGCCACGCTGGGCAAGCGGGTTGGCGATCGCATTAATGTGTCCATTATGATGATGCTGCTGCCGATCATCAATCCTTAATAAATTAATGGTCAGTGATACTTAGTTGACTCGTACGACACCCACGGGAAGAGGTGGGGTGGTGACAAATGTATTCTTACTGCCTGTGGCCTATATAATATTGTATAAATTCCCATACAAAAAGTTGACAATTTTGTAGAATTGTATGCTTGTAAAGTTTTGTGGTATAAGGGCCTGGAATTATGCATGCTGAATAAACTAGCTAAACAGAGATAAATACAAATAAAGTAGCGTAATTATTTGGTACATTAGAAAACAATGGAAGCATTCAATACATCAAGTCTTTTGTACTTTTCCAGTGAGTTCCAAAGTTAGCAGCGTTCAAAGGGTACGAAAATTTACGTATTGAAACTCACAATCCTGACATTTTCTATGACAGAGGAATTAACAGGAGTCTTCAAATCAGTCTTCTCTCCAAACTTTTTAAGAGTAAACCCTACATGACTATTATGTATAGCATATCCACCAACAACATCCATAATGTGTGTGTATTCTTCTGTAGGACTCCGAAGGGCTTTCTTTCGGGCTATCACATTGTAGAAGAGGTCTTCAACAGTTATTTGAGTGCCATTGTTGCCAGCGCAGGCCTTTATTGGGCCTTTTAGTTTGCCATCCTCATATGAGGCTCTGAAAAATTAAAAGAATTTTGACCCTTATTGTTTATTCTTCTTTGAATACTTCTGTGAATGAAATGGTGATATGGTGAAGGCCATACACGGTAGAAAATCCTTTAGGGTCACCCGTCAGTGAGTTCTGCTACCAGACACAGAATAGCACTGTGAAAATGATCTTAGTTGACCTTCCCTTTATTTTAAATTAATTAAGATTGGCGTTTACAGATTTAGGATAAAACACGTTTACAGATATTGGATAAAACATACAGGATGCTAGAGAATGGTCATTTTAGACAAACTTTTATTTGATGCTAATCAACCATTTCTGTTCAAGATCAAAAGCTTGAATGGGACCAAAAGAAATTTTCGGCTAGAAAAGCCGCAAATTAAGTATTAAAATACCATTACATTTGAATTTAACGCAAAACGAAAAAAAAACAGCCTGTATAGTGTAACTTTGTTCAAAATTTCGTTTAATATTCAGACACAACCATAATCCAATTTTTACCTACTTATAAGCACATTTAGAAGCTGCAGTCTTGGTGAGGATGGTCAGATGAGCAATATGGCTGATGCTGGCCAGAGCTTCTCCTCGGAAACCATAAGTATTGATCTCTTGAAGATCCTCATATTGGCTCAGTTTTGAGGTTGTGAAGCGCTCACACACTATATCCAGATTGTCACTTCTGATGCCTGTACCATTGTCTTGGATCTAGATAAAATTCCGTTAAATTATTTTTCATAATATGTGAGATAGTTTATTAAATATTACAACTTGGAAGCCTAGTACAACTAGGTATATTTTTGTTGATAATGGTTAAGAAGTCATTTTTCTACCTCATCTATAAGATGGAAACTGGATGACAGGAAATGAATTTGTTTGTAAACAATAAACATACCTGTAAATATTTCAAACCGCCAGCCTTAACAGTGACAATGATATTGGTTGATTTGGCGTCCAAGCTGTAATTAAAAGAGTAAACGTAATACACATAACGAGAGAAAATAAAAGGTGTTTAATGTCCTCAATTTTACCTATTTTCTATAAGTTCCTTTAAAGCATTTGCCGGTCTTTGAACGATTTCACCAGCTGCAATTCGGTTTACCACATCTTCACTAAGTTTTTTTATAATACCAGGTTCGGACATTGTGTCCTACTATTAAATATTGTGGTGAAAAGCATAGGATTGTCCTGATTCCCGAATAATCAAGAACAGTAAATCAAAGAAAATTATTAAGAAATTCAACTTTTTCAGCTATAGCTTCATTCAAAACTTGGGTTATGTTTGAATGGTTTGGCACACATTAAATATAGGTAAAGACATCCTGTGTGTTTATAATTAAAGCTGGAATAGCATCGACGACGACGGTTGAGCAGTGGGTCTACCGGCTATTTCTGCCTTTCTAATAACGGTGTAATAGAAAATAACAGAATACGATTTCCTATGTTAAACGATATTATAAATTAGTAAGTTGTGTATTTTATTTTAAATTAAAAATGTACTGCACTAGAGGCTGTCATAAAAAAATAATAAGGAGGAGCTGTTATAGTTACTTTTTATTAATTTTAATTTAATTAATTAATACAATCAATTACAAATCAAACTTTTCATTCGACGCTGAACCGGAACGTTCATTTTATTTGTCATTCATGTCATTGTCATATATTGTCATTGTCTGTTATTTTGGGGATTCGATTGTCGGTGTCAGTTGAGAACGGTTGACATTTGGAAATTTGGTGATATTTTAACGGTTTTTTTGTATATTTCTATAACTGTAACCACTAAATTTTGTTGCTATACCTGATTTTATACCCGCAAATTGTTTAGTTTATTATTTTTGTGAATAGTAGTAGTCTAAGCCAGCATCCTCATGCATGAGGATGCTGGCCAATATGATCCAGGGGGGAGCTCTCCTCGCCCTCTTCATAAAAGTATTAGCCTCTCGCAACATGAATCGTTTGAAAAATCTTTGTTGACCCCTCCAAGGGACAAAATTATTCGCAGCCGTGAACGTACTATGCGTGCCATCAACGATCGCCCTCATTCTCGACCTCGGTCTCGGTCTCGGTCTCGGACTCCGCCGTCTGATTGGTCAGGTAGCTCTGTGGTAGAGGTAAGACCCCAATCTCGTACTCCTGCAGATACTCAGTTACAATTAGGTCAAAACTCTCAAACGACAAATGATACAAACATGATGACACCACCACCTCACTTGATTGCGAATTCGCCTGGCGCTCCACAGTTTCAAACCCAATCCCCGGTATCCCAGTCCACCCCTGTCGGACGGGAAAAGTATACCTGCACTGACGAAGGCCCATTTCTGGTACACGTGCAAAAAATTGAATCTTCCCCCGACTCCGGTACGGTGCTACATCCAGTGTCTTTTGGCTTCTTCATGCAGGGTCATCATAGGGAATTTCCGAATGTAGTTGAGGGAAGCGTTAAAAGGATTGGTAGAAACCGAGTTGCAGTCTGTTTCCACTCGGCTGAAGATGCCAACGCATTCTTAACTTCTCCCTCTTTGACTCAGCACAAATTCCGCGCCTTTATCCCTTCATTTAGCGTTACAAGGCTGGGTCTTGTCCGGGGTGTCCCAACAGAGTGGACACCGGACGAAGTATTAAGAAACATGAAGGTTCCAACGTCCAATGCTAACTCCTGTCCAATTAAAATAAGACGCCTCAATTACAAAAAAAAGTCCCCAGATGGGTCTCATTGTTGGCTACCTTCCGAGACGGTGGTAGTAACCTTTGATGGTCAGACTCTGCCAAAAAGGGTATTTCTGTGCCTCAACTCTTTGACAGTAGAACAGTATACGTTCCCCACCATCCAATGCTTCCAGTGCTGCCGATTTGGACACTCCAAAGAAAAATGCCGATCACTCCCCCGTTGTTATCGCTGTGGTGGTGCCCATCTAGGTGATTCTTGCAACATAGAAAATGACTCGGACAAAGTGCACTGCTGCAATTGCCCACTCGGACTTGGAGCAGGGCATTCTGCCAACAATAAATCGTGCCCCGAATATATTCGGCAAACTGCAATCAAAAAAACAATGTCAGATGAGAATATCTCGTACATGGAAGCTTCAGATAGACATGCCAAAATTACTAAAAGATCATTTGCTAACGTGGTATCCGCGCCCGTGAACCAAGCTACCTCTTATAGAAAAACAGTCTTCCGCAGTCCCCGCTCCCCACCTACTCTATCTAAAGGATATGATAGAAAAGCCCACGATTCTCTTACAAGGGATCCGGTAATCCAGTCCGGCCCTGTGTTTAGAGAAATCTCTCCTTCCAACGACAATATTGTCAAAGAACTTATTAAAATCCTTTCTGCTCTTGTTAAAGCTCTTTCCCCCTCTAGCCCACTGGCTAATCCGTCTCTGCTGTCCCACGCTGCCCCTTTTATTTCTTCTCTCCTATCTTTTACAAATTCTTCAAATCATGGACAGAGTCATTCTTCAATGGAATACGCGTAGTATTTTAAATAAAAAAACTGATCTTATTTTTCTAATAAATAAATTCAACCCTTATGTCATGGCCATATCGGAAATTTGGCTTAGACCGAATATAGAGTTTAAACTTCCATCATATGTATCTCTCATGAACTACCGGGCAGATGGACGAGCAGGATGTGCCCTGTTCATCAGAGATCATATTCCTTTCTCTCAAATTCCCATCGATCTACATAACGATAACTTTAATGGGGTTTGCGCGAGGGTGGGAGAAATCACCTTCCTTTCTTTATACATTCCTACTCCTTCTTCCAATATCTTAAATGAATTAAACAAATTAATATCAACCCTTCCTCTCCCTATAATAATATTAGGTGACTTCAATATCCACCACCCATTATGGGGCTGTGATAGAAGTGACCTTCTAAGTAATCACCTCCTGAACATTCTAGACAGTAGAAATTTATGTTTACTCAATTCTGGATCTCCAACGCTACGCCCTCTTCCTAATCAATCGACCAGTGCGGTTGATCTGTCTTTATGCTCTCCTATACTAGCTTCTCAAATCACTTGGGAAGTGTTAAAATTCTCATATGGTAGTGACCACTTCCCTATCATCCTTACTTTGCCACTCCCGTCTTCAAAAAGGTCGATTATGAAACCCCTTTTAATCTATAATATTAATGGAGCAGACTGGGACAGTTATAGAAGATACTTAAATAGCGAAGTTGATGGCTTACCTCCTGTTTCCCTTAATCCTCCACAGCTTTGTTCTGATTCTCTGGTAGCAGCCATAAACTCTGCTGCGAAGAAAGCATTTCCTCTTAAAAATGCTGCAGTTGGTAAAGTTCCCTCTCCTCCGTGGTGGGATAAAGATTGCACCAATGCCATAAAGAAAAGAAAAAGTGCTGAACTCTCGTATGCACTGTGCATGTCAACTGAGAATTTTCAAAATCTTACGGCTGTTATGTCGGAAACAAGATCCTTACTTAAGAAAAAGAAGTCGGAAGGCTGGAAGTCCTTTTGCCTTTCTTTAAATCCTGCGACTCCAGATACTCTAGTGTGGAATAATATCCGTAGATTCAGGAATTCATCTATCTCCCGCAGCTGTCCTTATCCTTCTTCCCACCTCTGGGCGGAAGCTTTTCTTTCTAACTTAGCTCCTCCTTTCGCTCCAGATGTGTTGGACTCCCCCATAGGGCTCCTTAACAATGACTCGTCTGATCCCCTAGACCAGCCCTTTACCCACCAAGAGCTAATTAATGCTCTCGGATCAGTTAAAGACTCCACTCCTGGCTACGATGGCATCACTTACTCTTTTATCACCAAAGCAGGGACCCGCTTCCAAAAATATCTTTTAGACCTGTTTAATTGTATTTTACTCAAGGGTCACCCCCCTATTTCTTGGAAGCACCAGCTGGTAATGCCGATCTTAAAACCCTCAAAAGACCCTAATGACCCTAGATCGTATCGCCCCATTGCCCTTTCTTCGGTTCTAACTAAAAGCCTTGAACACCTTATTAAAAATAGACTCGAATGGTTTCTAGAAAGCCGCGAACTCTTCGGATCCTCCCAATTTGGCTTCCGAAAGGGTAAGAGCACTACCGACAGCTTAGGGATCTTTACTACTGATATCAGGCTTGCTTTCTCAAAGGGTGCCTCTGTGGTTGCCGCATTCTTAGATGTAGAAGGCGCTTATGACAACGTCCGACTCCCCATCCTCAGACAAAAACTTCGTAAACTGAATGTCCCATTGAAGTTGGCTACCCTCGTTGGTAATTTGCTCTCGGAACGTCAGATCACCTTCCGTGGAAGAGATCCTGATATCAAGCCGACAAGATTGTTATGGAAGGGACTGCCGCAGGGGTCAGTCCTGAGCCCTCTACTATATAACGTTTACACGTACGATTTAGAAATGGCGACTGCTGATTGCCAGGTTTTACAATACGCAGATGATATTTTAATATATTCTGCAAATAAACACATCAAAGTAGCTTGTGAAAATCTAAATACCTCGTTGAACTCTTTAAATTCATGGCTCTCTGAAAACGGGTTAACGCTTTCCCCCACTAAGAGTTGTGCGGTGATATTTTCTCGGAAAAGAATCCTCCCTCAAATCAGTATATCTATTAATCATCTGGAAATACCTATTCGTTCGGCATATAAATTCTTAGGAGTAACATTGGACTCAAAATTAAACGGTTCCGAGCATTTCGGCTATTTGAAAAAGAAATGTGAACGAAAGCTTAATACCCTGAGATGTCTGTCGGGAGTTTGGTGGGGAGCCCATCCAACTAGCCTCAGACTTCTCTATAATGCAACGGTAAGAAGCGTATTAGATTACGCTTCTTTCCTGTTGGAACCTGGAAATAAACAGGGACTGAGAGGATTGGATCTCATTCAAAACAGAGCATTAAGAATTGTTGCAGGAGCAATGAAATCTAGTCCTACCAATGCGCTACAGGTGGAATGCGCTGACCCACCTCTGAGCCTCCGCAGACAATTCCTTGCTGACAGGTATTTATTTCGTGCATTCCAATTCTCATATCATCCCCTTATCCATCGACTTTTGATCTTAAGGCAGCTACAAGGTCCAATAAAAGCCCGCCATGTCTCGTGAAAAGCCTAATAAAATTTCAATTAATCAAAGACCCTGTCCACCACTCCCCATGTCTTCCTATCTTCCAACATAGCTATGAAGCTATAACGTTCTGCCCTCGAGTGATCCTTAATTTTGATATCTGCCATGATGATCCCCATTCTGATGAATATCTTCAACAGATCCTCTCACGTGAATGGCATGACTGGCATACAATCTATTGCGATGCTTCTAAGTTATCAGAAGAGGGATGTGTAGGAGTAGGCATCTTTCATTCCCAGTACAATATTGTCCAAAAAGTAAAATGTCCCCCAGAAACTTCTGTTTTCACTGGTGAGAGCATAGGAATTCTGAAAAGCGTGAATTACATCTTACTCTGTAAATTAAAAAAGACTATAATTTTTTCGGACTCCCGTAGTTGTTTGCAATCCTTGTTAGCCAATCCGTTTTCTATTCCTAATAATGATATCATTTTCCAAATCAAAAATAGCCTTATAACCTGCAAAAACCGAGGATTAAGAGTTTTTTTAATTTGGATACCAAGCCATTCAGGTATTGGTGGCAATGAAAAGGCTGATCAGCTCGCCAAGGAAGCGGTGGTGTGTGGGGACAAAGTCCCTTTTAAAAACTATTCCCATGATCTAGCCCCCCTGGCTACCAAGGCTTTATACAAATCCTGGTCAGCTCTCTGGACTAGGTCAAGCAAAAAACGTGGTAAATCATTTTTCTTAATACAACCTAATATTCCAAGAAAACCGTGGTTTTCCAAACTTATAATGTGTAAACAATTTTGCTCCACAATAATAAGAATGAGGCTGGGGCACTGCTGCTCCCCATCACATTTGGCGAAAATTCATATTAAAGACTCCTCCCTCTGTGAATGTGGATTAGATATAGGTGACCTTAATCACATTTTTTTAAATTGCCAACTTTATGATAATTCTTCTCTATATTCTGTCTTGATAAACTTAAATATTCCCCTACCTACTCATATTCCTAATCTAATCCAAATTGACCCAGTTAACAGCAAAGATATTTTTAACGCTTTAGGCTCCCACTGTTCCATTAATAAAATCAAATTATAAATTTGTAACAGGATTAGCAACTTATTTTTATGTAACAACGCGTTAGGATGAAACTACCAAACAACTTGACACTGGCTAATCGGAAGAGAGCCACTACGCGCAAATATAATGCGTGAATAGGAAAAAAAAAAAAAAAAATTGTCTGTTATTTATACTGTCACATACCTACAAAAAATTGCGCTTGTTGATTAGTACTAATAGTACTTCATTTTCGGTGTTTTTTCTAAACATTCAACTATTTCACGCTATGTATATTAGTGAAGGAGAAATAGAATTGTATTGTACATGATAATGGAGACTATGGATTTAGATAGCGACGACGAACAGCAGCTGAACGATATAGCACAATTGGATGCCGTTTTGGCGCAAGATGATGAGCCTTCCATCCTGCTAGGGTCGTTAAGTGGGAGTGTCAGCTCTCGCTCCAATCTCAGCTCTTCTACTAACAACACTATACAGGAACATGCACGAATAGACTCCGCCTTAGCCCTTAACAAACTACTAGACGAGAAACTTCGAAGACTGGAATCTGTACTCATTGGTCGCTTACATGATTGCAGACAGAGCTTAAGCGATCTTCACGACTTAGCTGCACCTGCGGACAAAGACCGGCAAGAAACATTCCGCTATATCAGATGTGGCAAGCCATATTTTAAGGATGCATCAAATTTCCCAGCCCCAGATAATGAAGACACTATAATTATGAAGAAAAATAACATGTATGATTTCTCTGAGATCACTTCTGTCCCTGGCTGGACCGCTAAAGACAAAGTTAGTTTAAATAAACTTCTTCTAGAAATGTCTATTGATATCAAAAAGAAAGAATTAACTTCTAAGATTGCACAGCTAAAACGCGAGAACAAAGATAAGTGGTCAAGATCATTAGAAAGAAAAGTAGATGCTATAAACAAAGAGATCAGTAATTTAGGGAAAAGGACTTTGAAGGAATTAGCATTGCCCATAGACCAGGATTATGACTGGGAGATAGTAGCCAACAAACTAAATAAAAGACACAGTGCCTCAGAGTACAGAATCTTGTGGAAAGAATTTTTGCATCCTGCCATCAATAAAGATACGTGGAAAATAGAAGAGCATACTCGCTTTCAAGAAATAGTTGCAAAGTACAATTTTCAAGACTGGGCTGCTATAGCTAAAGAACTAAACACTGGCAGAACTGCCTACCAAGTGTTTGTATACTACAGGACTAATATGAGCAATACATCTACTGGTAAAAAATGGACTAAAGAAGAGGAGCAATTCCTTCAGAGATTGATTGAATATTATAAAGAAGAAGATTATATACCTTGGGGTAAAGTAGCTGCATCTATGGAGAACAAAACTAAAATACAAATTTATAATAAATATTTCAGGCTTGTTGAAAAGAGAAAGGGCAGATTTTTACCAGAAGAAGATGCTGTAATATTAACTTGTGTTGACAAGTTTGGGCTCAACTTCAAGAAGATGTCAGAGTACTTACCTGGCCGTTCAGCTAATCAGATTCGTGTGAGATATCAAGTTTTGGCAAAGAAAAGGATCTCAGCGGTCTGGACAGTTCAGGAAGATAGGCAGCTGCTCCAACTAATGGCCAATGAAGAATGTCTGACCAACTACTCCAGTGTTACCAAGCACTTTCCTGATAAAACCCGTGTACACTTGAGAGCTAGGTACATAACCTTGTTGAAATGGATGAAAAGACACCCAAATTCGTCACTTGAAAATGCCCCCAGAAGAGGAGCACGGCGACTTGGCCACGGTCTTGCCACTGACAATCTCAACAAAGCTACTGAAGTATTAAAAAAGAGAATAGAAACAGAAATTGATAATAGAAAAAGCAAGAGACTTACAAGGGAATCCCCGCTTGAAGTTATAGAAGACGCTATAATAGCTAATCTTCTAACTGAACATGTCAAACAAGAGGAACAGAAGAAGCAATATGAAATATATGATGAAGATGAATTATTTGTTCTAGATCGCAATGCTGTCATATCAGTACATAATCTGAATGTATCAAATCTGCAAAAAATGATAGTTTTCTTGAGAGCAAAACTTAAGCAGGACCTTTTCAAAAAAAGCTCATATGCTTATCAGTATCCTGGCTTGCTAAATTCTCAACAAGAAGTAAATCTATTTCAAGTGAAGAGTTACTCAAGAAAACAACCAACAGCACCTGTTATGGTCACTAATGCCCCAGACATATGGGGAAACAACACTTTAGGAAGCACAACATATGTGCTCCCACCACATTATGCCACAATAACAGGATGCAGAAAACTCATGGCCCATGTGAACGCTAAAACCAAACAAGGAAATTCTAAACCTGACCCAAATTTCCATCTGAATCTCTGCATGAGAAAAAATGCAATTTTCAAAGCACAAATGTTTCTGTTAATGGAGCGATTTAATACCCTGTTTTTATACCCAATGCTTCTGTCAAATGAGGGACCTGAACGAGCTGGCAAGTTACTGGCACCGGATAACAAACAAAGAACTGATTCAGCCAAACCTCTGCCGAACCTGAATATTCTGACTAGTGTATGTGACCCAGTTTTTATCCAACCAAATAGCAGAGTTAGATGTGATTCACAGAGTCAGGATACAGGTATGAGTATAGACCTGGATGAGTCGGAGCAAGATCTGAAGGATGCATGTTGTGTCCGGAGTGTAGTTGTAGATGATGTAATTAGGTTTGTTACTGAAGATAATCGAAGGCCATATAAAAAACAAAAGAAGCATCATGCTTGGTCTTAATATTTGGGAATGGTGCAAACCATTTCAATTTTTATTTAATGATTAGTGTTCTGAAGAAAGTGATGTAAATAAACCTGAGTCCTTGTATGTGGTGGTAGCTATGGCTGCTTTTTACTGACTTCAAATCAGTAGTTTATTTTTATAATTACAGTATCTATAAAAACCATTTTAGCATTTAAGAAAACTTGTCTAAATATTCTTGCCAAATAAAAATGTTTGGAATAATTTTGTTTTTGGGTGTGTTCTCATCCTCAACATTTATCTGTTCCAAAACATAACATAAAATGGCCATTCAAAAAACTACATTTTGAATACAAACAACTGCAAAAATAAGTAGAAGAATTACCATAGAAGAATTTATTTCAATAATAAAAATAATTTACTGTACAATATAATTAGTAAATCTTGGAATGTCACACATTCTCTTTATCCTTTCTTTTCTAAGTGCTCTAAAAAACCCTTGGAACACCTCACAGACTGCTGGTAACATTTTTCAAAACCCTTGGCATCTGAATCCTGGAAAAATAAAAGCCAACATTCAAAACTTACATTCCAAAAAAAATGTTTCTAAGATGAAGTTGATAATTATGTGGGTTTATAGTATACCATACTTTACACTACATAGTGAAGTCACAAATTGCTTCTGTCTAGGTATGAGAAATAAATTATTAAAGAAAGTAATATCATAAATACACAAGTCCTCTTTTCTAAGGAATTGTGCTATAAATTTGCCTATATCATCATCCACCCTGCTTTAAGTTCAATTTCCAAACTTTTCTTTGCAATTTTGTTTAAAAATATAGACTTTACATGACTAATGATCAGAGATCATTTACGTCATTTTGATGACATTTAGTATGATATGCTGCACAAAAATCCGATCTCTGCTAATGATTTAGCTTACATAATAAGGGTCCCTGATGATCCTGTCTCCCTGGGGATCAAAATCACCAAACATAAGCAGCTCAGCCTTGCAGTTCTTTGGAGCTTGACGTTTGAGATCCTTCATGTTAGCCTCATCCATACCAAATATGTAGTCATAGTAGTTAAAGTCTTCTTTTGTAATCTGAAAATCATTGTAGATTATATAGTACAAGTTTTACTTGAAACCAGAATGGTCTAGCTAACAATTAACCCTTTGACCATTTGACAGCTCTGTTGAATACTTTATTCAATTTCAAACCTTACATAGTTGTAAATTGATTTGGTTTTGTTTTTATTATGATGGCAAATATGTTGCCAATACCCATTAAAGGGTTAAGGTGTCTGAAATAGGGTTTATTTCTCTATAAAAATAGATGTCATTTCGACATTACACTCCAGAACTAAAAGGGACTAAATAGATGGTAACCGTAAGTACACAAAAATGACACAGGCACCTGGTACTCACTCGCACCGTGACAAAATGTATAACGGCAGCAGGTGACTCAGAAAAGTTATGCTATCCCCATATGGCAGGTATTCTGCACTTACAAGATGAACAATGTAATAATAAAATGTATGTAATAAGTCTTACCTGCCTAGCATGATTGTTATATGGAACATTATGACTCTTCATAGTGTCCAAAGCGCGCCAGTCCGGCGAGTTACCAACATGCCACCCTCCAATAGCGGCGCTGTCGATTTCCCACTGGTCACCAATATTCAAGTCATTCACAGTCTTTTGGAAAACTCCTTCGGCTATCGGAGACCGGCAAATGTTCCCTAATCAAATAATTTCATCAAAATCATGCATATATACGACTATTTTACGGGTTGTCACAACTTTCAAAAGTTTATTATGATTTTAACGCCGAATACATACCGAGACAAATAAACAGGGCTTTCTTTTTCTCTGCCATTCTTTATGTGTAATTCTGACCGTAAATTACACTGTATTGGAAATAAACTATTGCAGAACGGTGGATATCTTGGATATTGTAAGGCAAGGCATAGGCATAGGCAAAGGGAATTTTATGAAGTTGTTGAACTGTCAATGTCATCACAGTGTCATGTCAAATCTGTTTTGACCATTTCAGCCATCGCTTTTCACGCCGATTATGATGTACCAGTACCAGAAAAAGTAACATGTCATTCACTCATACATTCAGTCAAATGCTGTCAAAAGATACGTTTAGTTCACCATTCAATTCAATCACTCAAATTGTCAACTAGCGATGTGATGCGATGACGATATCGCGGTTGTTTATTGATAAAATTATAATGATTTTTGATAAATAGCGAAGAAATAAATTAAACAATATACAATGTTTGACTTAAAAGCTTGTACAGTTTGTTTTAGTACAAATGTTAACCTTTACAACATGGATTCTGGTCCTTTACGGCAGGAATTCAACATGATATCTGGCCTCAAGGTATACTTTTCGTTTGGTATTCTGGTATTTCCGCCAAGACTGTTTATCTTTTATTAATGCTTGATCGTAACATTTGCTAAACAATATGTAAGTAAAGAGTTTAATGATATGTCCACTGGATATGTTTTTATTTAGAGATTATATATTTTTCAGACTGCTGACTGCTCTGGATTACTCAAATATTTATGTTTTGAGTGTTCAGCGTATGTGAAACGCTTTGTAAAGTTTCGTAAAAAATGCCAGCGAGCCCATTTTACGCTGCGTGAACTCCAGCTAAGGAATAAAGAGGTTAGTCAAGAATGCCAAGATAATTTATCCTAGTAATTCCATCATCATTATCATCATATCAGCCGAAAGACGTCCACTGCTGAACATAGGCCTCCCCCAAAGATTGCCACAATGACCGGTCCTGCGCTACCCGCATCCAGCGGACTCCAGAGCATAGCAATTCCA
>JALPQI010010796.1:0-34152 GCA_025490895.1 Thaumatotibia leucotreta
GGTACAAAAACACCAACAAAACTTGTTCTCTCGAAAGTAGTCGAGCGCCCAAGAAATTATCACAGGGAACCTTGTCCAGCAACCAAATTCCACGTCTACTACTCATTTTTTAATTAAATACTTGCTTTAATATAACAACTACGCACATAAACCACTTTTACACCACCTACTACGAAAAGTTACGCAAGTGTTGTTTCTACCCTCTACTCTCTCTTCTTCAAACAAAAGTTGCCTCCGAGCGCAACCTCTAAATATCGTCCGATTTCCCTGATTTTTGGTATATGGGATCTGTTTAGGTATAGAACCAGGGGAAAAGCGAAGTCAAACGTAAATCAAAAGTTTGGAAAAATGAAACACCCTAGTGTAGGCCTAGTGACAACACTAGCCTAGAAGTGAATAATAAAGATCAAGTTAATTAATTAATCAAGTTAAGTGAATAATAAAGATCAAGATCTGGTTGCCCAAGATACAGGCTAAGCCTAGTTTGGGAACCTCTGTTCTTACTTGTAACAGGAAATACCGCAGTATGCATGCGAATCTATTTTTAGTTAATATTCCTATTATGATAAGCCTACATGTAAGTGTGCAAAATAAATATTTTTTCATTTTTTCATTTTTCATTTTTTTTTTTAAGTGCGGGTAGTTCGAAAAACCCGTGCAGCTCGAAGGTGTTGATACATTCTCTCGCCAGTCTGCCTGCGACCACGGGTGTAACGTCATGCCCGAAACGTCAGGATATAATTAAACGTAAGTTTACGCGATTAAGACCCGTTTGTCTTTAAAATATATAAATAAATGTAGACAAGCTAATCGTATGTTTTCGGGTAGGTACCTAATACGACGTCACCGGACGTAAGAGCCATCGACAATAAGGCCCCTTATCCCAAATAATGTCACATATGTTGTGTTGTATACATAAGAAAGCATTAGTAACAATTCCAATCTAAAAACTAATCTAATTAGGTATATTTCCTACTTGGAAATATATTATGTCAAAACATTTTGCATTTGTGCATCACACCTGTGTTTCCTTATGGTGTAGTCAGAGGGTGAACCGTCTATTGAAACCATTTTGCAACATTTTTAATGTTCACTAAACAGACAGCATAGAAATCGCATAAGCAAATACAGTTGCATTTTCATAAGTATAACTAAGATCTTCTTTTTTTAAGTCGGTTAAATTAACTATTATACTTTAAGGGCAATATCCTTGTATCTTTGTTATTAGTAGTATTATCGAGTTAAATAAGCCTGTAGTAATCTAAACTGTCTCCTAAACCTGTCTTAGTTAGGTATATTCACTGGTCCCATAACATTGTTTGAAGGGCCATATCTTGGCTCCGATATTACTTACGGCAAAACTTATTTTGTAAATAAGCTAGTCTAATGTAGCACTACAAAATAGTAGTAACATAAACGATGGCCGCTAAAAAAAAAAATGACGCCACTAGTCCATACAAAAATACCCAATCCCCTTTTCATACCTTTAGTATGGGAGTAACTAAACTGAGAAATCTCAATTTACATACTTATTTTCGTGACATTAAAAGGTACACTTTTTCTGCAAATGACCCAGCTACTAAATGTTATCAACCCTCCATATGTTATTAAGTCTCAGGCAACAACAACACTTTAGTAATTTTTAAATCTTTTTGAATGTATGTAGTGATATCTGGGAACTCGATTCGAGAACGAAATGAAATATCCAATGAAATTCTGAGAATAATGAACAAGAGTCTTTTTAAAAGTTCTCCAAAGTGTATTGAATATTGGTAGTTCATGAGAAATCTACTTAAAAAATAAAACCGTGCCTTTTGTTATTATGAAAGGCTAAGCATTTTATTTCCAATATTCTCTTGTTTCTGATTACAAAATCGATAATCCAATGACTCTATTGTCTATTACTATACTACTACTATTTTTCGTGGTTAAAAATATACATTCTCATTATAGGTACCTACTTTAAGCCAACCCGTTAATGCTGATAGTAAAAAAAGTTCCTACATAATATTGTTGTACTATTTTTTACCGTAATTAGGTAACCACTGAACACTATAAACACTGATACTCGTAACCGTATAGTCGTATGTACCTAATTACTCTAATTACTTACTTAGACAAGCCTCAGGCTACTTGAGAAGAATATAGCGTGATCCCTTACAAATCATGCTAATTAATCTAATTTTAGCGCTAAGAAAATTACAATAATTTTAAGGTGTTTCTGATAAACAGCAAAATCCTGTTATAATTATAAGTACCTACATCGTATAATATTATCGTCAACGTTTATTCAGGTAACTTAGTAGCTTTAAAAATGTGAATAAAATAGGATCGCATGCCCCAGTACCCTTTACTAATAGGGTATCGATAGGAATAGGACATAGCAAAACGTCCTATTTGGAATATTTGGATAAACCCGCGCATATAAAAGTTAACGAGGGCGCTTCTTAGCTTCCCTGAGGACGCATTGTTGACGGAGAAAGAGGGGCTACTTTCAACCGATTTCAAAAAAGGAAAGGGTTCTCAATTCGACTGTGTTTTTTTTCTTTATGTTTGTGACCTCAGAACTTTCGACTGGGCGAACCGATTTTCAGCCTTGTGGTGACGGCAGTAAGAATACATTTGTCACCAGTCACCACCCCAACTCCTCCTGCGGGTGTCGTAAGAGTCGACTAAGGGATTGAAGTGTCACTGACCACTATTTGATAAAAGATTGATGATGGGCAGCAGCGTCATCATTCATCATAGTGGACACATTACTGCGATCGCCAATCCGCTTGCCCAGCGTGGCGATTATGGGCATTTACCTCCTTATGCGTTTATACGCATAATCAATAGGAGAGGCCTACGTCCAGCAGTGGACTATCATAGGCTGACGATGGTATTCAGTATTCAGTATTCAGTATATTTATTGCTTTCACAGGTATACATGATGATACATTTTATTTGTTTGTTGTTTGTTGGTGATGGCTTCCCGATTGGTCCCGTTTTGATTTGATCCAGTTCGATACTGGCATTCATTGAAAAACCATAGTCTTTAATTTGCATTAAGCATGAGCACGACAAATGGACAAATGACTCAATTTCCACGCCAACCTTTTCCGATAATTATTTAAATATGTTACTATGTATAGTTTTCCGTTTGACTGTCGATTTTCAGAACAAATAAGAGTTAACCAACTCGGTGTTTCTATGCGATTTTGTTACACGTTTTTTTTGTTCATTACTATCACCACTTTATTTACCGTTTTATAACAGCAAACGAGACTATATTGTGCCAGCAGACAAACATGCGCCTGCTACAAGATAACCGAAAATTACTCCACTATTTATACGCAGTTCGTCAATAATTTGGGAATGGTAATGACTTGATTGTTGCGACTGAATAATCGCATAGAACTACCCAGCTACGAGTATTATCTAGTTACCATCGCAGGCAGTAAGTATCAAAGATACGCTCAACTTCGTATCCTTAAAACCACAATGTTGTCTAATAATACGTTTTTAGTGTTTTTACAGCCAGCAGCCCTACCGCGAACTACGAAATCCGCAAATTTCAGGGATTTTTCTCTGTCACTCTTATGGAGCCTTCGTTGGAGTGACAGAGACAAACACTGAAGTTCGTAACTTCGGTGTTTACCGTAGCAAGCCAGAACCCGGCTAACGAGGCCATTTGCTTAAAGAATGGCGGGTTTGTTATCTTAATTCGCAAAACATTGAGTCTCGATTGTTGGGTTCATCCCGTTACAAAGTGCTACAACCTGATCCTGAGCTCAGTAACAAGAGGGATAATAGCCATATTGAATTTTATTGCTTATTGCTTTTTATAATTCAATAGCTGGAAAATAATAAAAGAATCCAGTGGACTATAATGAAATGAAAGGGGATTGAATAATTGTAGGGAAAATATTATAATTACCTAACAGAACCTAACGAAAATGGCACTAAAGTCACTAAACAGTAAAAAAAATATATCACAAACTTCAACTTAAGCTTTTTCATTTCAGGGGTAGAAAATATAAATAAAATCAATATCCGTTTCATAAACATCGAAATATGTATAACATCAATATGATATTATAGGTACTTAAAGAAACAAAAGGAAATAATTTTTCCAATTTAATACTTATCTAGTTAGGTTAGGTACGTAAATCCGCGGCCACTGTTTCATAGTCGTCTAAGGGTCACATGTGTTGGTGGATTTACTGATTCTCCTAACGCTAGTCTGAGGAATAACAGCCGCTGTAACTGATAATCGTCATAAATCTCAACATACTTTGTTCATAATGAGTAAAAGGGTCCGACAAATGAACGGACATCCAAACGTTGTGAAAATTAGGAAGGTTCTCAGATATGTTTTGAGGGACAGTAGTAAAACAGGGGCAGTAGGTAGTAGAAGACAGGGTTTTAAGAAATAATAAAATGGGTTTGGTTTGAAAGAGTCCTATTTATATATATTATTGCTATTGGATATTTTGTTGCTTTAAAATAGAATTTTGAATACTAACGTTTGATATTGAAACAGTTAAATGAATTTTCATAAAGCGCTGAATAAAGTTGAAAATTAGGAGACTTTTCAAGTTTTTCGTACAGTCACGGTCTCTGTCGCTCATATTTTGAGGTAAGATCTGCCGTTATGATCATAATTTTTAATACTCCGACCATCACCAACTAGTATTTATTCTGTCGAATTCCCCGTTCAAGAGTATCTATCTTTCCAATTTAGGATAATTTGAAGCAACTGGCCATTATTTTGGGGTAGCTGTTTCTGGGAGAAGGGGTGAACCGTGAAACCAAATATGTTTAGGGTCAGTAGAAGGGATATTTCCGCCCAACACCATTAAATTAGTTCTTAATTGCAATTGCCTGAGGGCTATGTTCAATGAGAACCAAATTGAACCAATCCAATGGCTTTTGTATTTGTTAAATATTGCCACGACCGACGTTAAATATTGTCCGGTAAAACAACCTTGTCTCAGAAACACCAGCTAATATACCTACTTCAAAAAATACTTTACACCGACTGACGCTTGACCTTTTGTTATTATGGAGTCTTCTTTCATGGTACCTACGTATCCCGACGTTTCGTTACATGATTCTTTTTTTTTAAATGAGTCTTGTATGCCTAGTGTATTTTATGACCTACACGTACAATGATAGTTTTAAGATCTTTATAGATATAGATGCCATGAAAAACGCTGTCTCCCCAGTTCTCACCTAGCACTGCCTGTATGGTTTTGATATAATAGACTTTGAAGGCCAATGAATGAATAGATATAGATATTATCTTCAATTTTATCGTTATAATATCTTGCTTTGTACCATTTATAAGTTTATAAACGGCCCTCTTGCAAAATTTCATACTTTTGTCTAAATGACAAAAACTTTTTTTAGTCGAAAAACCGCATGTAAACCTAGGTGCTAGGATATGGTACCTACGTGAAACGTGTAATTTCGTAAATTGCATCCTATTTATATCTATCGTACTACCGTGCGAGAGGCCAATGTAAGGGATAGAAAATAATTTTCGTATCGGTAATATTCAAGTCTCCATCCGTAAAGTGCTCCTTATGGTTTTTAGAATCGATTTTCAAGCCATTGGGCCATGCCATTACATAACTTACCAACCGCAATGCGAAAATAAGCACACTCAAGTTGCTCATGTACACACATTACACATCCTGATTAAAAAGTGATTACCTACTTCGTCAGAAACATCCTCTCCGCTCTTGTTAGATTAGTTTCCAAGTTTCCGGGAAATCTGTCTATATTTGATTATTTATCCCGAGTTTCCAATTTATCTGCCGCAAAAATATTGGTCGTGTTCCGTAATGCAGCAGCTACGGAATTTTTAATACGTACTAACTAAATCGACCATGATTCTTTTAAACTTCGGAAAATTTAGGTATGAGTATAATGAAGTTGAAACCGGCATCGGAGCCCGCCATTTTATTTCAAACAACTACAAGCATGCGCAGTCAACACAACGAGAAACACGATGATGCAATACGACACATGTATGGCAGAATATAACCCGGCCAAATCCAATACACCTCGACTGATAACCCAACTCTTTCCCTCCCACGGGCTCTCAGAATGACTCAATAGTCACCCAGACATAGTGTCTGTCAACCTAAATTGCTTGAATACAAATTCCTATTTTACTCCTTCGATTATACGGTTCAGAACAGTAGTTTCATTATAATTTTAACACGTGTGATAGCCACATTGCGGACCGGCTAAAACTGAACGTTGACAAATATTGTCTCGTTTCTTTTTCTAGGTTGTGATAAGGACCAAAATAAAAATTAATCAGTCAGTTTGATGGTTCGGAGCATCATTTTGTGAACTAATGTGCTGAGAAAACGTGTAACGCCTAGTCTTCGTCGACGTGCTCAAACCGGTGGCCGATGTTTTAACGTTTTTTTACTAAAAATCCCGGAGTTTAAAATTACAAGTGAGTAATTTCATTGAAATTAATTAACTACACTATAAGTGAATTCTTAAGCCGATTTAATGCGAATGAAAAGGGACGTTTTCATTGTGGAAATAAAAAATGTTTGGTACCATATTGATATTAAACTATCATATTTCTTTCTGTTACTAAGTCTCTGTAAATTTTTATTAGAATAAAATTAATTAAATTTTTGTATTACCGAAAGACATCTTTAAATTACAGGATAAAAGTACCCATATACGACAAGTGCACGGATATGTCATTTTGAAGTTTTTTTTTCTACTCCTAATAGGTATTTTACATATGGGGTCAGCGTCCTGGTGTTGCTAACCAAAACCAGACTGCAACTTAATTTTGTCGAGTACATAAATTGGAAACGTTCAATTTATTTATATTAACGGCTCAATTGAGTCTCATCAGTTTAATAGGCATAACACATTTCTATGAGGTTTTCAATTTTTACACCACGATGGTGGCAAACAAGCATCCCCGCCTGACGGTAATCAGCTACCGTAGCCTACGGATATCTCCAACTCCAAATTTAGGTTTTTAGAGAGGTAGAGATGAATTTTAACCATTTTTATTTGGAGATAACTTTTTGACCTAATATCACGAAGATCCTGGAATCCGTAACCGATAAGCTTGGTAGGTATTTTTTGCTTTCGTAAAACTGGGACGATAATTCAAGTTATAGGTAAATAGTGACCAGGCATCTGATTTGCTTAGACTAATTACTCAAACAAGCTTAATAGACAGGGTGATACCTATGTAATTTAAGATTTTCCTATTCAATGCAATAACAGATAAATTAATATATTTCATATTATTATTTTCAGACCATAATGTGCGGCATTTGGGCAATATTCGGAGCTAAGGACGGAGTGAACTTGAAGTGCATCAAATGCTTCGCCGCCATCACACACCGCGGGCCGGACGCGTGGCGCGTCGAGCAGGATGCGCGAGAACCCGGCGCGCTGCTCGGCTTCAGCCGCATCTCCATCGTCGATGGTCTCCACGGCATGCAGCCCATGAAGCTCCACGCATACCCCCGCACCACCCTCATCTGCAACGGCGAGATCTTCAACTGCAAACTCCTCCAAAAGGAACACGAATTCCCCTACGAAACCAACTGCGATGTTGAAGCAATCATCCACCTGTATCACAACTTCGGCATCGCCGAAGCCGTGAGGCGACTCGATGCCGAATTTGTCTTCTGTCTTGTCGATGGCGAGCAAAGAAAAATTTACTTAGCTCGCGATCCTTACGGTGTTCGCCCGATGTTCCGCTTCCATGACCCGGAGAGCGGCACCATGGGTATCTGTTCAGAAGCTAAGGGGCTAGTTGGAATCAAAGAATCCGCTAGTGAAACGGCGACCTTGGAACCATTTCCTCCCGGCCATTTCCAAATTTGGAGTATGCTCGATGGAGGTAAAGTAAAATTAGATCACACGGAGCAATTTTTCAAGCCGGGAATGTCCTTAAGCTACAAGCCGTTTGTCCCAGAAAGCGATTTGGAAAAAATGAATGTTTATGAGAAAACGGCATATTTATTAGAAGCCGCCTGCCGCAAACGACTGATGTCGGATCGGCGAATTGGGTGCTTTCTCAGTGGTGGACTAGATTCGTCGCTCGTCACTGCTTTGGTAGTCAAACTTGCAAAAGAGCATAAATTGCCATACAAAATACAAACATTCGCGATAGGAATGGGAGATTCCCCCGATTTAGCAGCAGCTCGAATTGTAGCTGATCATTTAGGCACAGAACACCACGAAGTCCAATTCGATGAAAATGATGTACGAGAAGCCTTAGACAACGTGATCTATCATCTTGAAACTTTTGACATTACTACAATCCGCGCAAGCATCCCTATGTATCTTTTGTCAAAGTATATAAAGGAGAAAACGGATACTACAGTAGTGTTCAGCGGGGAAGGCGCCGATGAGGTAGCTCAAGGCTACATATACTTCAGAGATGCACCTTCTGCAGAGGCAGGCCATGAAGAAAGCTTGCGGTTGCTTTCAGATATCTACTTGTACGACGGCTTGAGAGCAGACCGCACTACAAGCGCGTTCAGCTTAGAACTCAGGGTGCCATTCTTAGATATTGAATTTACACATCATTATCTAGGCACGGATCCCAAATTACGCCAACCACAAGATGGAGTCGAAAAGCATCTATTACGGACTAGTTTTTCGAAAAGTGGTCTTCTACCAGACTCCATATTGTGGAGACATAAAGAGGCGTTTTCGGACGGTGTAGCATCGGTAAAAAAGTCTCTATTCACGACAATTGGAGAGATCATAGCAGACCGCTACAAAGAAGAGCCTACTCAGTATAAAGGCATCCAGCCCACTACGACAGAGTCTAAATACTATCGTCATGTTTTTGAAAAATCATTCCCAGGCCAGTATAATTTCACGCCCTACTACTGGATGCCTAAGTGGGTCGAAGTCTCGGACCCTTCAGCTCGGTTTATAAAACATTATTCAGCTAAATAATAAGATACCTTATAGGTACCTATATAATTATTTATTAAAACAAAAATAATGCTGTTTGTTTGAGTTCTATATTTTTCCCTATTTAATTCTATCACCCTATCTATACCACAGAAAAGCACATACTTAGTAGTAGTATAATAAGTACATATATTATCAAAGATTTAGTTTCAAAGCAATGGAAACGAATAAAGGCAATTACGAGATTTAATTTAATCACAAAAATGTAGTCTTTACTTTTAATTTAAGAGCAGGAACATTTACCCTATGACCAATCATCCCCACTGAAAAAGCAATGAATGTAAGTACCTACGTGTTTCATAATATGTATATAATTTTAAAATCTCGCTAAAGGCCTAATATTATCAACAAAATTCTCTAAGTACATGCAATCTGTATTATTCGCTCGAAAACGCTGCAGAGTATGTGATCTATCTCTTGGGTCCACAAGCTGGAATCTGACTCGACTAGCGCTATTAGACCGGTAATTTACACTCGAAAAACCAGAATATTCACTTGTACCCGGTGACACTGAAAGTAGTCTACTGGTCATAGACGTAGCTCTTTCAACGCTGAACAAAGTGAGCTGAGACGTCGATTTATCACAACCAAATGTTGTGCCTTTGACAGTTTCGATTTCTTCATCTTTGTAAATTTGCTTTTTTTGTTTGTCAATTCCGTTGCGGAAGGCACTGAATGCTATTAGGCAAGTTGGGCATATAACTTCTTCGCACCGCTTTTCCGCAAGGTTTTGTGCAGACAGCATTTTTGTTTCAGTTGAAGCATTCTTGGGATTAACTTGAACGAATTTGTTGGCCGAGTATATTTGATCGGATTGGCCGCTTGGGCTCCTGTGCGCGGGTTCAGGTTTGTTCTGCTTACTGCTCTGCTTACCAAATTGACAAGTCTCGCATTTACAATGTATGTGTGCCAGCAGGTACTTGAGTTCCCGTAATTCTGCCGGCTCGTTGATCTTGTTAGTCTTACATGGATGCTTATGTTGATTGGACAATGTTTTTTGCAATTTTGATATGCCCTGCATTGTTGTGGCAGTGAATTTTCGCGACTACGACGTGCATGAGGTCCGATGTATTTCCGTAGACGGGATTCACTATATATCTTTGTCTTTAGGCATTTTCTTAGTAATTAATTCTTAAACCGTGATAGGATACTTGTGTGACTTATAAAATTTAAATATCTACCTAACTGCAAGAAAATATTACTGACACTGGAATGAAAATTATTCTGTCTACCAAACGTCATCAGCGTCATCACATGCATTCAACAAGAGTTTGCCGTAAATTGGCAATATTATTTATTTAATCTTTATTGCTCAAATGAAAACTTTAATGTACAAACGGCGAACTTAATGGCAAAAGGCATTATCTACCAGTCAACCTATAGTTAAATATTTTCTACAAATAAACTCTTACAATAGTAGGTATAGTAGCATCTTCTGCAAGAAGCTTTATATTTAAGAAAAAATATCGCTTATGGTTATTTACTATTATTTAATGATTATTTATGCTCATTTGACGTATTGCCTTGCGACAAGAATTAAAATGGACAGTAAATAAATTCACGATTCAAAATTATTTTATTTTCATGCATGTAAAAGGCAATTATTCAGCTACGATGTGATTAAAAGACTCGCAAATTTAATAATGCCACAGCCATAATAGCCGATATTCAACATGATTAAAAAATAACTAAACTATATCTACCTAATGTCCTGCCCCAGCCCAATACCTAGTTGTTGCAAGGTAAGATTTTCAGGATCTCAACTATATTTAAGTATAGGTACTAGAATATCCAGCAGTGTACTGAGATATATACTGATGATGTGAATGTGACATTTAATAATCGTTTGAAAGCACTTTTTAAATAAAAATACGTAGATAACCGTAGGTTAGGTGTCAATGGGTTGACTATGAGTAATGCTATTATTTATTTTATAGTGTAAGCATTTCATAGGCTCCTCATATTCCAGCATGTCTGCACCAGCTGCCAAGGCTGCTTATGCAAAACCGCTTTGGAAAAGGCCAACCCAAATATAAGCAAGCACATCTGTAACCACGGAACGAGACCAAAATGCACGTGTGATAGTCCGTGTGAAATAATCCTACCTAAGTGTAACTTGGACGAGGCGTGCCAGAAGTGTAATTTGGACGAAGCGTGCCAAAAGTGTAACTTGTGCGAGCCTGAGCCATTTATAGACCCTATGAGGACGAGGAGCATTATGAAAGTGCTGAAATACAATAAAAGCTGCAATTGCAAGGTAATTTATTTAGTGAGGCGACATCGAAAGATGCAGTTTCCTGCGATATGTCAACGAAAGTCAAGCAAGCACTTCAGTACTCCCTTATTCATAAACTTACCATAACTTAGCAAACCGGTAAGTATTGTTTCTCTTTCGATTTTATCAATATGTCTATAAAACCGCATGGGACAAACGATATTTATGGACAAATTAGGAGGCGTTTATGAATAAGAGGATTAGCTTGTTGTGTTTGGTGTGTATTGGATGGATAAATGGTAGTAGTATTGTGTTTAAGGGTGCATCAACTTTTTTCTGTCTGTTATTGCCATGGTTACGGTCGCCTGAATCACGCTGGTTTTATGCTACTTAAACTATGCAAACATGCATTTTTCTGGTGTTAATAAGCTCTTTTCTTAATGGGCCACCTACAAACATGGACTACAAAAATATTTACATAGTTTAAGTAGCACAATTTTGCATAAAACCAGCGTGACTCGGGCGACCGTAACCATGGCAATACCAAACAGAAAAAAGTTGATTCACCTTAAAACCTCACAGGCGTTATAAATGAGTAAGAGCCAAGTACCAAGTACCCAAGTCCCCAAGTCAAAAATTATGTAGGTACAGATAAGATTTTTGTTTCAAAGGTGGTGACAAGGGCCCTTCGAGCCGACGTGCATCGATACCTTGGATTGGACCGCCACCCGCCTGTAGAATCCCCGGTGGAATCTGACAATAGCTCATGCGAAGATTGCATCTGCCCCGATGCGGTCGAAGTCAAAAGCTAAGCCCAGTACGGCTTGGCCCATTTAGGGTAATCTAAAAGGACACAGCTTGGAGATTGAGCGAGATCGTACAGTCAAGGGTATAAATATATAGGTTTGTATACCTTACGCTCCAGACATAAGTAAAAAAAGTGTACAGGTGTACAAGTGTGTAAATATTTACCTACGTTTTGACTGTACAAACAGCGTCACCCTTAATTGTCCATCGGTGGAGATTATTACAAAACGCATTACGTATTACGTATACCGTCGACTTATGTCTTTTAAAATAAGGTCACCCAACGGACATCAGTGTGTGCTTGGGCCAATGTGTACTGGCGCCATATGACAGACCATAATATCACCTTCAAAATCATTTCCCAGGAATTTCGAAACTCCATGCTGTAGGTACTTTTATTAATTAAAATCGAAATATCTCTACAAATCAGTTTTAATTATTCAATTATGGCATCACGGCTCCATTCGTAAAATTCCTCTCAATAAATCCCTAGTAATATCCACAGTGCTTAAGTATCAAAATATCGTGTCATACTTCCTGGCGGTGACATGGTGTCGTACAGTATTCAAACTAACATAAAAAAAAATGTACATGAAATGTACGAAATTGGACGCTAATTAAAAAAAATTGTACTACACGTACGAGACGAGAAAACGGTGTTAATCCGTCACCGCTAGGAAGCATCCTTCCTGGCGGGGGCTATTTATTTTGTTATGTTGCGGCCAAGTTTTCAACGGGCATGTCAATAAAAAAATATGTACGAAAAATGTACGTTCTGGTATTGCTGAATATCTCCGTAGAAATAGTTTCTCGTTTCTAATATAACGAATCATACTCCTATTCCCTATATCATTACGCGCAAGAAGTTATTTACAATGATGATTAATAGGGAAACAGTAGGGAATGTAATAATAGTTATGTACACGCATAAATATGTGCGACGACGATTACATACCACTTATTGATGTATATAATTGATCAAACACGTTAAATAAATCAAGTTTTTAGTACCAAATTAAAGCACCTATGAGATAGATATACCCAAAAATGTTTTAGAACCAGAACGTACATTTCTCGTACATATTTTCTGATTGACATGCCCATTGAAAACTCGGCCGCAACATAACAAAAT
This sequence comes from Thaumatotibia leucotreta, assembly GCA_025490895.1. Taxonomy (NCBI): domain Eukaryota; kingdom Metazoa; phylum Arthropoda; class Insecta; order Lepidoptera; family Tortricidae; genus Thaumatotibia; species Thaumatotibia leucotreta. Next base: position 13,128 of record JALPQI010010796.1, read on the forward strand.
AAATAGCCCCCGCCAGGAAGGATGCTTCCTAGCGGTGACGGATTAACACCGTTTTCTCGTCTCGTACGTGTAGTACAATTTTTTTTAATTAGCGTACAATTTCGTACATTTAATGTACATTTTATTGATGTTAGTTTGAATACTGTACGACACCATGTCACCGCTAGGAAGTATGACACAAAATATCGATTAAGTGCAAGTCGGACTCGCGCACCAAGATTTTCGTGCCTTTACGAGAATCTAAGCGATGCGGCATTATTTATTTATTATCTAACGACACTAAGTCAAAGGGCCCCTTAAATATCAACTTTCCCTTTTTGGGTTCTTTTAGCGGAAACATAAATACATTATCTGTGAAAATTTCAACTGTCTAGCCTGGTCTTATGTTCTGGTCCAGTGGCGTAACAATATTGTGGCAGGGCTGGCAAAATGCCACGGGCCGTACGTAAACTGAGTACAATGTGACGATTTTTACTGATAGGGCCCCATCAAAATAATTTGCCACAGGCCCCAGATGGTATAGTTACGCCACTGTTCTGGTCACAGATTTTCTTACCCTTTAGGTACAGGATTAGTGCGACATTATATCGCCACGAGAAAGATTATCCATCCCTCTTTTATTCATATAGTTAGTAAAGATAGAAAATCTATTTCGCTGCGACATACTGACATAATAATCATGTGCTAAGCATACAGAACCCTTAAAAAATTTTTTTTATTATCTAGATCATATTATATGGTTGGATTTCAAACAGTTAAAATCAAAATATTTGTGTAGATTTCATTTTATTGAATACAGGTAAAAGTGTGTAAATAAAAAAGTTATGCCATAAAAGCGTAAATATAGATTTACATCTTTTGGGTGAAATTAATAAAATTACGCAGCAACAAACTTAAAATCAAATAATTTTTGACTGGCACATATTTTTGTATTATTCGTTTTCGCCTGGTGTTAATACATACTTGAGCAACGTAGAGTTTAGATTGTGTAAACGAATGAGCAAAGACAAAGCAATAAACGTTTTTGTATGAATGACGAAGGTTCTTTTCGAAGGTTTTATGGTTGAAACATTAGATTGGTAAACTGAAGTACAAGATTAAATTCTCAAGATTTTTTCCTAGCTAGTGGAACCATAGATATTTTTGCACTTGCAATGTAAACCACCACAAAAACATTTTTAAGGGAAATTAGATTGTTCTTTCAACCTTATCGCCATTTTCATTCTTAGCGGCTAGATCATCTTTCGCTTTCCTAAACTTCTCAGACATATAATTCCAATACTTGCTTCTGATTTTATCATACTTATTCGCCAAATCTTCACACAATGCCACACCTCTAGTGGGATTATGCAGGCAACCAACTTCATCTTTCTTTATAGCCTCATCGCAAATGTCTAAGATAAAGGCAAGGAGATATGGTGATCGGCACTTATTTTTATACAAATCTTCACAGAATCCTGTTACCACGCAATTCCCGCTTAACCCTCTCTTATCGTGAAGCAATAAGCCTCTTAAATAGTTCCAAGCGCTTTCGTTGTTCTTGACAAATTTGATTTTTTCCATAGTGTAGCATATTTCTTTTTGGACGTTCATGTCGGACCAGCCTAAATGATTGTTCATGATGAAGTAGCGCTGGTTCCACGCTGAATTGTTGCGTACATCTTGGGTGATGAGGTTGTCTACGAAATCCATTTCGCGTTCGTACAGTCTGAAATGGGAGACGACTGGGTTGTAGTTGTACTCAAAATAGGAACACTCGCATAAAATTTCACGTCTGGCTAACTTAATATACAAAAGTCAAAGTGTCGATGTCGAAAACCTTCATCCAAATATGATCGCGTTATTAATATCGCTTTTATACACGATGGTACACGACACGATCAAGCGGAAAATAAATACCCCTTTTGGGATGTATGTTTTATATTTTTTTAGATTAAAATTTATAGTGGGAAATAAAAAAGTAGGTATTGCTGTACTCTGCACTGGGTAATGTCAGTGCACATACGATGTTTTGGTACATATGTAAGTATGACTAACTTTAAGTTGCTCGCTGCCACATTCACTGCATCAATTTGAAATGTACACCTGAGTGCTTAGCCAAGATATGAATCACAAACGCTCAGTAGCTTATCGTAGTTATCTTTCTTTGCCACTCTTTTTTAAGACAGTTGCGTTTTGCTTGGATCTGAGCGTTAGTGATAGGCATCTTGCTTAAGCACCCTCTTCTCTCATTTATGATCAGAGATCGGATGGATTTGTAACATTCTTAGTGACTTACGTCATTTTGATGACATTTAGTAGAGATGTCGCACAAAAATCCGATCTCTGTTTATGATAGAGGCATATCGACAATGTGGAAAGGACTGTCAAGAAGAATATTTCTTCTTTAGGGTGTTCTGCCTTTTCGCCGAATTTTATTTGGCCGATTTTCATTTGCCAACCAACGTTTCGCCGACCTTTTACTTTGACAACTAATGATTGCCAAATTTTTGTATGACAACGTTACACTTGGCAGAATTATTGTAAAGCAGATTATTATAACGCAACTAAACTTTTGGCAGACTTATCATTTGACAAATGGTTCACTTGACCGAACAACTCATGGACGAATAAAGTTTCGCTGATGCTGTTGCCTTTTCATACGTTTGGCAAGTTACAAAGAACCCTACCCATACCTAATTCTTTCTTTGGCAAACACTGAAAAACAAACCAACAAAAAAAACTAATTTAACTATAATTTATATGATTTTTTTTTACCAGAAGGAAAAAATGAGCGAGCGAGCGAAGCGAGTGAGCAAAGCCTTCCAGTGCAGATCCGACTTGGCCGGGTTAGGTTAGAAGGTCAGGCGGGAGCGAAGCGTAGCGAGCTCCCGCCTGACCTTCGAGGTTATTTTTTTTTTCTCGTCCCGAATAAAAGATATGCTAGTATTCATACCTACTGTACAAGAAAATAATAAAAAAATAGAAAAAGGAGGCATTTCAAAAAAAGGTAATTGCCTGTATAAAATTTGCCCCAAGTGAAAATGGCATCCTTGTAAATAAATTCCTTCAAAAGTTGATCGAAGACTCAGTATCGCAGCTTTTTCGAAATCCAATACGCATATTTTAGGTACAAGATCGATTCCATTTTCATTGCCGTATTATATTAATAGTTACACAAATAATATTACGTAGTTGCTAAACGAAATTGTACTTAATGAAACATTTGGTAAACAATTTAAACAACGAAGTGTAAGTATATTACGTCAAGTAAAACATTCGGCCATATGAATGTTGGCATTTTAAAAATTTGCTTTGTAAAACATCGACCAAATGTTAAGTTGGTAACTGTGAGGTTGGCAAATAAAACAAAACATTTTAATAAGTTGGGAAATGAACATTCGGCGAAGTAAAATTACGCGAAACGTGAGTTGGGAAATGATATTCGGCCATATAATTTTCGGCGATAAATAAGAGAACCCTTCTTTAGGTCTTAGGTCTGTAACTTACCCGAAGGTCTTTATAGCCCACTGTCTGTGTTGCCAGGCATCATAATTCTTAGGGCCCTGAATTAAGCTACCTAACTATATCAATCCAATTTTATTATTTGAAATTTACAGTTTTTTATCGGTACACCCCTTAAGTATAAGAAAATTTAGGTTGCTGCGACATTCACTGCCCCAATTTGAAATGTTGGTTTGCACCTGGGTGCTTAGCCAAGATATCAATCACAAACGCTCAGTAGCTTATCCTAGTTTTCTTTCTTTGCCACTCTTTTTTATTTGTGCGACAAAGACAGTTGCGATTTGTTTACATCTGAGCATTAGCGATTGGCATCTTGCTTCAACACCCTCATCTCTGATTTATGATAGAGGCATATCAACAATGTAGAGAGCACTGTCAAGAAGAATATTTCACGTTTAGGTCTGTAACTTACCCAAAGGTCTTTATAGCCCACTGCCTGTGTTGCCAGGCATGATAATTCTTAGGGTCCTGAATTAAGGCATCGCTGGTCAGAGTCAGCTCCTGTGACGGGTCTTGCAGCCATTCCACAAGTACTTTCCTATGATGCCACACCTGGAATTGACATTTGAGGTTATAGTATTAATTTACGACAATTACGTTTAAAGTTGACTGAAACCGAGGAAGTTGACTGATGGTTGCTAAGACCGAGTTGCAGAGGGGTGCAGGCGTCAGCCGCGAAAGCTGAGTACGTGGGTTCGATCCCCACCTCGGACGTTGGTGATCTAGGTCGTTTTTTCTTTAGTATAAGGTCAAGCGGGGCAAATACAACTATGACGTAATTTCGACTAATGGACTTTAATCTGTTTTTAAGAACTTTTGTGAGATACTTAGAATATTCTTTGATTTATTTCAAAAGCAACTCAATACAATAGTAGGTAAGTGTGATCTTTTTACAAATTAAGAGTAAGTAATTTCAATTAGTCGGAAGTACCTCATAGTTGCATTTGCTGACCTTATGATATCCAATATTTATAATTTATAGTATAGTATTAAGTAGTTTGACTACTGGGGAAAAAATAAAAAAGCACATATCAAAATATTTAGTAAATAAATAATTTGATTTCTGTTTTCACAATATGTTCTATGTTTACGTAGTTATCCCTGAACAAACATTTTATGAATGAATCTTGGAATTCACAACATGAGTTTAACTGCCATCATTTTATGATCATATCCATCTGCAATACTAAAAATATTTCCATAACACCTAGGTATGCAAACTACTAAAGCTGCAAGTTCAAGCTACAGACATGCTAACATACCATAGGCAAGGAATGCTAAAAACAGATCTAGAGGCAAAAATATCTGTAAGTTTTTTACAGCTAAAGAATTAAGAATTAATCAAGAATAAACCTTACATCAATTCAAAATACACAACTTGATAACATGAAGGTTACAGCTTATAATGATTTTAGTGTTAAGAAAGAAATTATTTAAAACACTACTCACTTGATAATTCTTTGGTGAATGAGTGATAACAGATTCAACATAGTCTAACTCAGGTCTCAAATCTGTTCCCAGAGCTTTCAACAAATCTCTCCTGAAATGATAGAATACAAATATACAGCACCACATTTCACTTTAGTTCAATGAAATACAATTTTTACTGACTACACTATAGTTCACAAGTTATGATACACCCAGAAAAAATCACGGCAATATGTTATTCTGGTATGTTCAAATATTTAACCTTTGGAAGGGCAAAACCTGCAGAGCAAAGTTCATTCACTTAATGAAAATAAATACAAGAAGTAGGTGTAATGCATTTAGGGGTTAATAGGTTTTAAGTATAGTTTTAAAATACAAAATAACATACCTGTACTGCCACACAGTATAATTTGCCGGGTTAAGTTCCAGGGCATCTTTTGTTAGTTTCAAGGCCCGTTCAGACTTCTCATTGTTCTTCAGCACTGCTCTAAAGTAGCCATATACATCTTCAACTGCAAATCACAAGTACAAAGTTACAAGACTAAAATAAATGAATGATCAAAGTGTGATTCATGTTATTATCAAACCATTACAATACAATTTATTGGAAATTACTTGAGAAGAGTCAAAGTACAGAAATGTTTTATTTTTTCTATTGGGCAAACCTAAACCTATGCCAACAGCCCACCCAATGGCGGCAAGCACCAGCAGCAAGTATCAAATGTGATTTCTGAATATTAAAATGACAAAGTTCTAGAAAAAAATACTACTAACTATTGGATTTTTTTTAATGGGGTGGCCTGTACTATAAGTTCAGATAGGCTCATCATGCGAATTCTGGATTAATACTGAATATAAAAGATGGAGTTGGATCAATATTCTTGAATTCAAATAGTATTCTATTTCTATTAGTATTAATAGCCGTGGTAACAGAGATTAGAATGTTAGAAAAAGGGCGTACCACATAGTGTACCTAAACGCATTTGCTTTCAACCAAGATTAGCACAAGGTGATTAAAATATTGCACATTGTACCACCACAGTAACCTACTAACATAAAAATAGATCATAACTAAACTGATTACTATTTTTATAGCTCTGTACTGATTGCATTCAGATTTGTTAAGTCATAATGATACATACATTTCTCGGAATGAGCAATCACTACAACAGGTCTGGGTCCATCGTTTTCGGGTACTGGAGTCACGTCCTTCCACTCCGGGCGGTCTCTGTACGGCACCCAGGCAGAGTCATTTTCACACTCGTTATCAGACATGTTCACTGAATTACACTACAATAACGAATACTAGTACTACTAACACTGCTTCGGTACAGGTAAAACCAACACTCTTATCAATAAAATGTAAATAAACGTGATCAAACAGTAGTTCACTTGAGGGCTTTTAAAATTTAAGTCACCGTTTTATCTTATTTATTTGCGGATTTTAACACAGGTAATTTTATTTGAACAGGGACTTGGCAATGAAAGTGGAAGGCGAACTTTCACGGCCTATCGAACGCACAGAACTAAGATGACAAAGAATGATTGACAACGATTAAAAGTATAACCAAAAACGAAACGCAAGTGTGTGCGTAAATTTGTCTATGTGTGGTCAGGAATAGGGTTGCCTATTACAACAGAGCAATTATCTATCGATGTTTGCAGTCTATGATCAACTCTTAGTCGGATTACCTTTGTGCTATTGCCCTGTGCATTATAAATCGTAAACGTTGTCATAATGGCAAATAAACCTTTAGAAACCGCGATACGTGAGTTACAAAAGACGGTGACATTGCTTGTGAACAAAGTGAGTGCGCTTGAAACTATAATTACGGAGCAAAACCAAATAATTCAGTCTCAAATTAAGGTGATTAACCAACCAAATACAGATGTCGTTGGTCAAATTTCTACGGCTACCCGCGACTCCCGCGAATCGCCTGCGCCCGCTGCATCAGCCCCAAAAGCGCTGCAGCGACCTGTACGTCAAGCGCGTCTAAACGCAGCCGCCGCTCTGCGCACTAAGCCCAGCGCTGCAGCCGCTGTCGGAAAGCGGATCGAAACCGAAGCGAACGACGTCATCGTAACGGAATGCACAACTCCCGAACCAAACCGATCCATCACGAGTACACCATTGAGTACGGTTGATAACGAAAAAAACGAAAACATATGGCAAACTGTTCATAATCGGCGTAATCACCGTAAACAATTAAAATCAACCATAATGTTAAAAGGATCAGCAACCGACTCATCAGTAAAAGGAGTCGATATCCCTAAATATCTTCATGGCTGTTTTTTCACGAAAAATACAACACCTGAGAGTCTAATAAATCATCTAAAAAATATTCAAGATGGTGTTGAATACAGTGTAGAAAAAATTCAATCAAAACGCGACAACTACAACTCTTTCAAAATTGGTATCCCGTCAACAGTCTACGACAAGTTTCTCTCGCCCTCTGCATGGCCTATAAATACAAGCATTTCTGAGTGGCGGCCCTTTCTGCGACGCCGGGAGCCCAAACCTCCCGGTGAAACAAATACAAGTGAATTGTAGTACTAAAAAACTCAACGTGCTTCATCAAAATATAAATAGACTGACAAACAAAACTTATAAGCTGGAAAGTGAACTGCAGTTACGCGAAAACATCGATATATTATGCTTATCTGAACATTGGCTTGACTCAAAAATGATCGGATCAGTAAACATTCAAAATTATCATCTTCGAGCCCATTACTGCCGACCCTCGCGCATGGGAGGAGGGGTAGGTATCTACGTTGGCGGAGACATACTGGCCATGGAGCGCAAGGAAGTGACGGCCTTATCTATCGAAATGCAGTTCGAAGCATGTGCCATTGAATGCATTGGCCTTGACCTAATTGTAGTGTGCATTTATAGGCCGCCAAATGGTGATGTAGATGTATATCTATCGAAGCTTGACGAATTATTAAATTTAATTGCTATTAAAAATAACAAAGTTATAATATTGGGTGACATAAATATTGATTTATTAATTAAGTGTAAAATTACAAAAAATCTGAATGAAACTATTAAGCTAAGTGGATTTAGGAGCCTCGTGAATGTACCGACTAGAATAACGAGTACCTCTAAAACCTGTATTGATCATGCTTATTCTAATATAGCTAAGTCTGACATAATAAATATATACTGTAATGATATGAACTTATCCGATCACTTATCTATTAGCATTGGTATAAATATTATTAATAAAAACACTTCAAAATCTCATACATTACAACGAAATTTCTCACAATCCAAGAAACAAACTTTTACTAGAGATCTTGATATGTATGACTGGGACTCTCTTATAAATAAAAACAATGACCCTAATAAAAAATTGGAATCCGTAATAAATGTTTTAAAATATTATTTTGATGTACATTTTCCGATAAAATACCATCCTGTAAAAATGTCCCGCGACGCGTGGGTCACTGATCTCGTAAAAACTAAACGGAAACATATTTGTAACCTAAAGATGACCCTTTCCCAAAACCCTAATGATGCTGAGTCATTGTCTGATCTTATGAGGACGGAACCTTTATATTGGGCCTTGTTAAAAAACGTTCGTAGAACCTATATAAACAATCAAATTTCAAAAAATACCGATAATATGTGTCGTAGCATATGGCGAGTCATTTCACAAGAAACTTGTAAAAATAACAAAGAAGGGAACCGCGCGATCGACATTCTCGTTAGCAGGTCTGCGGGCGACTGCGCCGACGCGCGGGCTGCCTCGGCGGCCGCGCACCTGAATAGGTACTACGTTGAAACAAATGCGAACAACTCCAAGCCCTGCATACCCACTGCGCTCAAATACCTATCAACTTACCTAAATGAACTCCCTCCTAAATTAATTTTCACCCCGTTCACTCTAAGCGAAATGATATTAACATGTAAAATAATTAAAAGAAAAACCTCTAAGGACATAAATGATATGTCTACACATATCATTGATTGCCTACCACCATCACTTATATCATTGCTACTATTATTATTTAATGAATGTGTAACCGCCGGGGTCTACCCCGATATCTTAAAATTAATAAAGGTGCAGCCCGTATACAAGGGCAAAGGTGAAGTGCTTTTACCCAAGTCATACCGGCCGATATCACTTGTCCCAATAATATCGAAAATTTTCGAACGACTGATTAGTAATACACTGATGAAACATTTTACCGAAAATAGTTTATTAAATAAACAACAATACGCCTACCAACCCGGCCGATCCACATGTGACGCCGTGCGCGACGTGGTGGGGCGAGTGCTGGGCCACCTCGAGGACGCGCGGCATGTCGCCGCTATCTTCTGCGACTTGTCGCGCGCCTTCGAGATGATTGACCACCCTCTACTCTTGAATAAGTTGTCACAGTATGGTATTACAGGCTCACTTCACAAAACGTTTGCGTCTTTCCTACAAAACAGGAAGCAGTGCACTTATGTTCGGAACTCCAGGTCAGACCTGGTGTCAACGGGTGACAGTGCCGTCCCGCAGGGCTCGGTCGCCGGAAACTACCTATTCCTAATCCTAGTAAATGATATAATAACTGCTTGTACCGGTGTAGAATACGTTATGTTTGCCGACGATACCTGCATTATAGTTAATGCTGACAGTTTCGAAAACTTAAAATCTGACCTCTGTAAGGTGATAAATGAAATCGATAAATGGTTTTCTGCTAACGGTATGATGCTAAACCTTGATAAGACAAATATTATTCATTTTCAGCTAAAAAATACAATAAAAAGAAGTCTAAACATTGTATTAAATGATACTCAAATCCCACAAGTAGGCACTTCAAAGTACCTCGGGTTTACAATTGACGCCGGGCTGACATGGGCTCCGCACATCGCGTTGACTTGTGACCGACTGGCCTCAGCATGTTATGCTCTGTCGAGATTGGCCCCTAGCCTATCGATTGAGAATCTCAAGAAAGCATATTTTGGGTATTTTCATTCGATCTTAATTCAAGGCGTGGATCTATGGGCCACAGCTGCTGATCGCGATAGAATGTTTCGTATGCAAAAACGAGCCGTGCGTATAATTGACGGAAAACCTGTTAGTCATCCGGCACAAGAACTATTTAGGAAACATAAGATACTTACCTTACCGTGCGTATATATTATGGCTGCTTGTATGCACGTTAGGACTAATATTGATAAGTATAAACCCAGCGCCCAAACCCGCGACACCCCCGCGCGCAGACGTCCCCAGCTCATCGTACCGCGGCGACGACTCGCCAAGTCACGACACTCACTCAGCATCATGGGACCACTCATCTATAACTCATTACCAGCCTGCATAACAGACTCTAAAACAGACCAAATATTTAAATCTAAATTAAAACAACTACTTATTGAAAGGGCATATTATTGCATAAATGACTTTACAAATATATTACGGTAAAGATCACTGACCCAGCGCCGTTTTCTTTATATTGTATAAACATAATATTTAATACCTATTGTATACATTTTAAACCTAAGTACCGACTATTATTGTAAAATGACATCTATAATAATTGTAATTACATATTTGACTGTTTAATCGACAACATGGTATTTATTATCTTCGTTTTTTGCTATAAGTTTTATAGTACAATGTGAATTGAGGGTGTCGAATAACAAATTGCAAACGTGTACGAACTTAGCATCTAGCGTATCCCTTAAATTTAACAGAAATAATAAAAATCGTATAGTATCAAAAAAATCTCACAAAATATAGTAAGGTCCTTCAAGTTTGTTAAATACACATTCGTACTTAAAATCTGGGAATATGACGACATTGTAATGTAATAGACTGATTAGGTATGTTTATCGAACGAATATCGATATTGGTAGTTCAACGTTTAGTCAAGCTCTAGCGTAGCGTGACCATTTATATTTTTACACAAAATATCCTTTAATATTAACTGTTGTGATAAATTATTAGCGCACAGTGATAGGAAAACTAACAATTAATGCTAGAAAGTGATAACTTACACGATTTATGTTACTAAATCGTCAAAATATCGTTTGAAAACAATCAACCGGCAAATCAGATTTACCTATGAAACAAGTGTTTGCCGTCATTTCTTCGGTGGGTAACAGGGCAATCCTTTACACTACACGATACCACATCGGTTTAATTATTTGTCTAAATTGACTTCTTACTAGAATTAAATATAAAAACACTTTTAAATAACAGTCTCCGTCGAGCAGGCTGATACGGCTGATATGTCACTTCGAAAGTGGGTACGCTTTTGGGATTGTTTTCTATCTCTTTTGCACTCGTGTTAAAGCCATATGACTGGTGGCTTCCCTTTCACACGCTTCCTTTCTCTATTAAGCGCTAGCGCGGATTCTAACTTTATGATCGAACGATTCGAACGAGAAAAGCAACCTTTACTCTCATTGACAATTTTGACAAATGAAATGAACGACGTTTAATTTGACATTGACACTGACAGTGACATCTGTAACAGTGACGGTTTTTTTTTGTTGTCATGCACGTGCAACAGCGAAAGCATTAAGCCATGCTGCTATTGCTGCTATTCTATGACGTGCACATGGATTTAGAATATGGATATGGATTTGACAACGTAATAATAATAGCAAGAACGAAAGGGATGGTCTTATGAAACTTTTTACTAGTGGAAGTGAAAAGGAACGATAATCGTCCGTCCTTATCACTGTGCCACTATTTTTTGTGTGTGTGTGCATTAGATGCTAAGCCTAAGTGCCACACACACAAGTATCTTCTTAGTAGTAAGTGACTATGTCTATCCCTCTTAGTGGCACACTATGTGCGGCCCCTCGGACGTGCATGACGTGCATGGATATAGAATATGGATATGGATTTGACAACGTAATAATAATAGCAAGAACGAAAGGGATGGTCTTATGAAACTTTTTACTAGTGGAAGTGAAAAGGAACGATAATCGTCCGTCCTTATCACTGTGCCACTATTTTTTGTGTGTGTGGCACTTAGTGCTAAGTCTAAGTGCCAGACAAATGCGTTGAATACGTCACTATACGTAGTATCTTCTTAGTAGTCTGTGACTATGTCTATCCCTCTTAGTGGCACACTATGTGCGGCCCCTCGATGACGTGGCAAATGTGGCAATCAACCATCGATCAACCCGTTGTGCCTTTTTTTTATTTGCCACCTTTTTGGAGTCACTAGTTGGTTTGCCAGAAATTTGCCAGACTACAATGAAGGAAGAAATAAATAGGTACAAAATATATTAATTAATGTATTCAACAATAAGTCATTCCGTTAAAACTACATAAGGTAATAATCATAAATTAAGAGGAATCTTTGAGCTTACTTAAATCTAATCTTTATCAATGTTGTCATCATCCTTTTTACAAAGCGTATGTCTACCATGCGTAGGTCAGTCCAAGCCCGTTGCTATAGGTCATGTGAGAGACGGCAGGTGCAGCGGAATATGCTACACCAAGAAGTCCACCGGCTGTTGCCACCTGGAAATTTAATAAAAAATATGAATACTCTACAATACCACTTTTATACCGCCTTATCCTCGTAAGACCCAATGTACATTACGATGTTACATAGTTGTTGCAATCCAATTTGAAACTTCATGAACCAATTAAAGTAGAATTTCTTTTGTTTCATGGCTACTATTTGAAACAAACGAATTTTTTACCAATTTGCAGATAGAACAAAGTTCAAACTAAAAATAGGAAAAGTAACTATGGTGGACCTTAGGATTCGAGGACTGAATAGGCTTTAACTCGTAAGTAGTTGATTATTGAGGCCAAGAAATCTACGTTAGCAGATAAAGGCGGCAAATTAAAAACATAGTGCATTTCATGAGGCGTTCTGTGACTTCTGTGAAACCAAAAGTGTACCTAGTAGCCGCAACATGATACACTGTTGTCACTGGCGCAAGACCATAAACGGCCGGCACGGCTATATAATACGGCCCAAACTATGATAAGGTAAGAAGGTCCTCACTATAACTGTTACTTACTTTAGCAACGGGAGCAGCATAAGGAGAAACGCCGACGTGTGAAACCAAAGGCGCAGCTAAAGCGCCATGGTACGCCGTGGTCACTGGCGCGAGACCATGAATGGCTGGCGCGGCCAGACCATGGTACGCGGGGGCTAAGCCCAGCCCACCAACCGCTAGGCCAGGGTTGCTAACGCGCACATCGGATTTGCGCACGCTGGAGAATGGCGTGTCAATTGCTTTTGAATATGTCGATATCTGGAATAAAAAAATAGATCAGCATAGTACCCCAACTGAGATTTAGGATTAATGTAGATATACAAAAGAATAAGACTCTCAAAGTTCAGAACCTTAGTGAACGCAAAATGATGCAAGACACGTACAGTGTCGTTCAGAATTGCATGGACGATTTAAGAATGAATTCATTCATAAACTGCAGTGTTATTCACTAAGGAAACCGCCTTGCTGTCAGCGCTGTGTCAGCGCTGCGGCAGCGTCGAGCCTAAAAATGGTATTCACTAATGTACTTTAAACGACACTTTATGCGGCGTGAGCTGGAACTACACTGCGTCGAGAGTTTGACGTTTAATGTACGAACTTCGTATTCTCTAACGAAAAACAGCGACGAACTCGCCCGCAACCTCGCTCACAGCCTCGATTCCTAATGTCAAATAAAACAGCTCGGATTTTAGACAAGGCTGTCTCGACGTCGAGCTCGTTGACGAACGCAGCGTCGAATGTGTGAATAAGAGAATAGCATAGCTCTCCATGTTTTGAACCCGACTGTACCTATATTATTTATAACTTATAAGTATTAAGTAAAAGCTGGAGCTGCGAAGTTTTAAATTATGAGTAGGTATCTATGATGACACCGGAAGGGTGTGGTGTGGTCTCGGTTCCGTTATTCATTTTTGATACAAATATCACAAACGCTAAAATATTCGACTGCTGACTGGCGATCGCAGGCTAGGCGGAGTAGGTAGTTATTGTACGGGTAAACGAAGCGTATTCGTGCGAGAATTCCAGCTGCGTGGAAGCTATTGTCTGTGTAATCAGTGCCGATAGGTGTTATCTGTCCCTTTCGGTCTTGGCAAGGATCGTTTATGAATAAGGGAGCTAGGAGAAGTTTATGAATACGGGGGTGAGTTGAGTAGTCAATTTACCTGTCCCAGGTTAAAAGGTGACCGCAGTATATTCGACTGCTGACTGGCGATCGCAGGTTGGGCGGGGTAGTTGTTGTACGGGTAACCGTAGCCGCCATAACCGATTGGTGCAAGTATGCCTGCAGCTTGGTAAACTGAGGCAACGCAGGCAATAAGCACTATCTGGAAGATATATGGGGTTATATTTTCTTCGGTTACCGCGAGGATTACACATGAAATAAAACTATGAAAACGGATAAACTCGCGTAGGTATATTAACGTTAGTTAATATACGCGAGTTTATCTGTTTTCATAGTTTTATTTAATATATGGAGTTCTAAAATTTGTTGAAGAAAATCGTCCATGGAAAAAACGACTGTTACGTCTAGGTACTACTTTAATAATGAATTGGTAAAATAGTGTTGAAAACAATAGATTTTAAAAGAATCTTAAATCAATTTCAAGAAATTTATTTAAAATAAACGTTATTCCTCGGGCCTAAAAACCTGCAATGAATATTGGAATGGAATGACATACAAGCTAGAATTAAAAATATCCAAATAAGGTACAAGACAGCAGCAGATGTTGCTAAGCTGACAGGGTGTTCAAAATTAACTTGGCATGACCTTATTGGTAATACTATAAGAATGTGTTAAGATCATTGTGAACACCCTACCCGCTAAGCAATATCTGCGGTGGACTGTACATCTTGTTTAATGAAAGAAAACAATAGATTTATCATCACCCTTTCTCTCTAAGCGCGCCATTAATACAAAAAAAATACTATGACTTATTTTTTGTCCGCAAGTGTGATTAAAAACATTGTATTACCTATGCCACACGGTAGGTAAGAGGCATACTAACTCGAGTCATTAAAAGCCCCCCGCCTTCGGCGTCGGGCTTCTAACACTCGTTAGTAGTACCGTACTTGCCTCCCTATATGCACAATGTACCATTCAATTCATCTTCATATGTATAAACGTTTTTCCTAGAGACAAAAAACCCGCAATTAATATGGAATGACATAGGTACAAGCTTGAAATAAGGTAGGTACCTACCTACTTAAATACATATAAAGAGAATAGGATCTTATGGTAACAGACATAGCGAGAACAACGTATGGAGATATATGTGAGCACCCTAGGCCCTTCGATATATCTGGGTCGCATTTTATAAAGTTACATTTTACAATTTTGCTGTTCGCCTCTCTAACGCACGCACGTATTGGCTAAAAAGAGAGGTAAACAGCAAAATAGTAACTTTATAAAACGCGAGCCTGATAGCGACTGTACAGTTCCAAGTTTACTAAGTTGATTATAACAGAATATTCATACTCACTTTAAAAGACATATTTCTTGACGTCGGACCCTTAGAAGCTCGGGTACGAATATGTAGCCGCCTTTTAAGCGCTAAGGCTTTTATACCTATACTTCGCCCATTGACAAGTGATAACGCGTTATTCTTAGGTAAGTATAGTCGTGATCGATCAGTAGCCCTACCATGAGATTCCGCTACGTTAAGGTACAATTAGACCAAACGAGCATGCGCTCATTCTATCCCCCACCTGCTATGCTAATTCACACATTCGAAGCTGCGTTCGTTCGTCAACGAGCTCGACGTCGAGACAGCCTTGTCTAAAATTCTAGCTGTTTTATTTGACATTAGGAATCGAGGCTGTGAGCGAGGTTGTGGGCGAGTTCGTCGCTGTTTTTCATTAGAGAATACGAAGTTCGTACTTACATAAAACGTCAAACTCTCGACGCAGTGTAGTTCCAGCTCACGCCGCATTCGTCGCCGAGCACTAATGTCGTTTAAAGTACATTACATTAGTGAATAGCATTTTTAGGCTCGACGCTACCGCAGCGCTGACACAGCGCTGACAGCAAGGCGGTTTCCTTAGTGAATAACACTACTGTACGAAATCCGTTGATTCCGTCGAAATTCGTTAATTTCGACGAATCACGTTTTGCGTAACGAACGAATTTCGTAGAGTGGGGGATAGAATGAGCGAATGCTCGTTTGGTCTAAATGCACCTTTATTAGAGTAAACGCGCGTTAAGGCTGCGTTTCCCCCAGAGATGTGCGAGGATGTGTTTCCATACAAATGGGAAAATAAGGGTGCGGCTCCAATGAGGCGGAGAGGAGCGGAGATGTGCAAAATTTTCCAATTACATTGTTCAATTCAAGATTCGAAATACTGTCATGCGGTCTCATTGGCCAATCTCACTGAGGCTCTCCGGTCTCCGCCTCAGTGGAGCCGCAACCTTATTTTCCAATTTTCTATGGAAACACATTTCTATCCATCTCGCTCGTACTCCCGGATTGGAGCGAGCGAGCCGGATAGAAAGTAAAAACGCGCGTAAATAACGCCGCGAAATCTCATGGTACGGCTACAGAGCGACCAAGTGGTCACAAGTATCTAAAGACGCCTCTATTGCCATGGCCTTAGAGTGCATGTTCAGATATTTTTGAGCACCGTGGCTCCGATCTGATAGCGACTAATAAAGCTTAATCGTAAGACATTGTTGCCGACGGTTAGGCTGTATAGCTAGGGCTGCGGGACATCTCGAAATTCGCAAAACGAAGACTAACAACCGGCCAAGAACATGTCGGGCCATGCTCATTATAGGGTTCCGTGGTTATTCAAAATCGGCGGGGGCGATTATGTTCGAAATAGTTTTATTTTAAAGTACCTATTCTATAAGCCTACTCTCTATTCATGATTTTTTCATATTTTTGGACCCACGGATCAAAAGTTAGAGGGTGGGGGGGGACACTATTTTTTTGTTCTGGAGCGGGTTTCCCCAAAAATATTGACTTTTGAAAAAACTTTCTATTAAGACCCTTTATTCATTTTAAGAGACAAAACATTTTTTTTTCTAGTTTTTATTGTATGGCATAATTAAAATGCATACCTGTACCAAATTGCAGATTCCTAGTACTAACGGCAACTGAGCTATGCCGCGGACAGTCGGACATGGCGAAACTATATGGGTACCGTTTTTGCCATTTGGGTTGCGGAACCCTAAAAATAGGTATCGAAAAAATCCTCTTATAAATATGTTACGACGTTCTTATGGAGTGCACTGGGACATATTATTGAGCATTTTTATATAGGTATAGGTACACCTTATTTTGCCTTCGACTATACAATAAATTACACTGCGGTGTATTTAGGAGACATTTACAGAGCAAATTACCGGTACGACAAATTAATGCTCCAGATTTTATATGAGACAATTAAGTGTAGGGCCTATTTATGTATGCACTTATGCACACGGATTTGCATGTTTATGAGACACAAATAGCCTAAGAACTATGTCACCATGTCTTTGTAAGAGGATATGCGAAGATAAATGGCTATTTGTAATAAATATGCTCTATATTTTAAAGGCAGCAGGGTAAATTGGTCAAATCATTTAGAAAACGTTATTACAGTTGCCATCAGATATATCGGAGCGGCCAGGGTGCTCATAAATATCTGAACAGGGGAGAGTTACCATGACGTAGGTATAATGAGGCTCGGTTCAGAATAGGTCTAGAAAAGGGGACAAGGCTATACGAGTCGTATATCACTGTCCCTTTCCCTGAACCTAAACAGAATCGCATTAGTACGTGATGGTAACCGCCCTAACCTCTCGTCACGGCGTTAGAGTACTTGTTTCGATATTTTTGAGCATCTATGAGGAGTTACCTCAAGGTACAGTTGCAAACCACAGCGGCCACGGTGCTCAAAAGTATCTGAGCAGGTGCTGTAATGCCATGAGTTACAATAAAGGCCTGCTCAGATACATCTGATGGCGTGGCGACAATGTCTCGATTAAGAAGCCATCATGTATCTAGCTACTACTACCGCAGCGCTGCCATTACAGCGCCCGCTTTTTGTTGACTTAACTCTTCCCGCTAACTTCGAAAATTTCAGGCACACTTATGTCTCTGGCACTATACTTAGATAGGTAGGTATGTTTTTCTCATTTAGTTGGGTAAACAATTTGTGTACCTATATACAATAAAATAAAATATTTAACTAATAGACATTCTACTGCTTTTATAGAAATCCGCAATCCCGTGCACTTATTTGTACCTAGTGCTTATTTTATTGCAAAAATCAATAACATTGTTGCATAAAGTGGACATCCACAGCGAGACGATCGATGAAATATAAACATTTTCGTGTCTGTTTCGCTCACGCCTATGAGGTACATATATATACCTCATCTCATATAACTTCACTTTCCGAACAAACTATGCAATATTAGTCTTGCAAGCCAAAAACAATATGGAATGGCGCTCCTGAGTATCCGCAGTATCCGTTATTATGTAGGGCAAGATCGTCTAGTTTTTATACCTAAGTCTGCGCATTAATGTAATCTCTTATCAGCCATACATGTGCGCGACTTATTAAGTCGTTAGTTGTGCGTTCATGATTTGTCCTCGAGTTAAATCATTTTTATGAATCTGGTGCAAGTTCTTATGTAATATTTTATAGTCGACCGTCGAATGCGTTCAGCTGTTCAGTATACAGTAGATATGTTACCGAACGAAAGCAAAGCGTTTATTGGATTGATGATGATGATCAAGTAGAATTCATTATAGTAACATAGGTAGATATTTACGTATAGCTGTATTTTTTTTATAAAACCTGATTGTTTTTCTACAACGTTTTTCTTTTATTTGATAAGCCAAGATTATTAGTCACAAAATATCTGTTAGTTACCTTGTCGCTTGCCATAGCAATAGGCCTACCTACCTCACCTATATACATCCATGGAGTCTACCTATGCTCCCCTATATCCATCCATGGACTCTAGTCCATGTCTCTAGTGTCTACACTGACAGCTACAAAACTCGACCACGGCCAAAGATCTCCCATTTTTATCCAAACGCCGAGACTCCCAGCTCAGTTTTTGGCCGAGATAGCCGAGATCGAGACATACTAGATCTCGATCGGACTTTAGACACCAAACCAACATTACAATACAACAAAAAAATATCTTGAGACATCTTACACAAATTAACCTAGTCCCACAGAAGCTCAATTAAGACTTGTGATGTGGGTACCAGGCGACGATATAACGTAGTGGCACCAAAGGTCGACACTTTAAGGAGATAGTGGGCTTTTTCATAAGATTAAAGGTCATTTAGTCATCTTTAAACCAAGAGTAACAATTGAGTATGGTAAAGTATATTATTGAGATAAGAATAGAATGTATTAAATTTATTGACTATACACGGACTAAAAAAAAATCCCAATAAAAGAAAAAGTACATATATCTCTAATCATCGACACCGAGTCTCCAGTAGTCAACACCCAGTCATCGACAGTTGCCAGTTACCGACACCCAGTTATCGACTGTTGACTAAGTGTAAGGGTCTCACCAAACCAATCGACGCGGAGTCGACTTTCGCCGAATGTTTTACACCACACTATTCGCATTTAGCCGATCGACCGTCTCCGCGGTTGAACACCTGCGTTAAGCAGTCTCATCCTCCTTGCGGCCGTAGAAACGCTCGATCGCCTGCGATTTGCTACCGCAACAGTAGTAAAGCGGCGGTCGGCTCTCCCGTGCTCCGTCCTGCCGTCGAGACGTCAGACAGCACGCGTACAGCCGCTGAGTCCGACGAACAGTTAGATAGGACAGCGGGTGATCGGCAATCGTAAATCTCATTTTTAGAGACTAGTTGTTAGAAACTAGTTTGAAATTAAACAGACGTGTATGATTACGACAGTATTACTTCGTGTTGTCAGATCTTAATGCAGATTTTAATGTGGGTAATAATTCAAAGGAATAAATACAAACGCATCAGTAGCTACTTCGGCCGTCATCGGCTCTTTTCGGCCGTCGTCAGCTATGTTCGGCCGTCGAAGACGCTGAACGGCTTCCGCCAGCTCCGACCGGTCCTTATCGTAGGTACTCGGCGTGATCGAAGCCGTTCAACTCTTTCCGGTACCGTACGGCGTGAGCGTCAGGATGACTGACCAAAATAGCGGATCAGTGTTAGAGTACCATCATAATTTACTACCTATTTGCTACTATTTACTACCTATGTTCACATATTTGCTACCTAAGTTTAAAAAAAGAAATCAATTTAATTAAGTGGGCAGTCATTCTGACGTCAGGATGACTGCCCATATTTAGTATTTCGTGGTTAGACCCTACATTTTGCAACTTTCTATGTACTATGATTTACTACCTATTTGCTACCTAAGCATATATTTTTTCCAGATTTTTTAGGCAAAAAATGACGATTTTATAAGCATTTCAAATTCTGAACAAAAAAAAATTTGTTAGAGTACCATCATAATTTACTACCTATTTGCTACTATTTACTACCTATGTTCACATATTTGCTACCTAAGTTTTAAAAAAGAAATAAACTTAATTAAGTGGGCAGTCATTCTGACGTCAGGATGACTGCCCATATTTAGTATTTCGCGGTTAGACCCTATATTTTGCAACTTTCTATGTACTATGATTTACTACCTATTTGCTACCTAAGCATATATTTTTTCCAGATTTTTTAGGCAAAAAATGACGATTTTATAAGCATTTCAAATTCTGAACAAAAAAAAATTTGTTAGAGTACCATCATAATTTACTACCTATTTGCTACTATTTACTACCTATGTTCACATATTTGCTACCTAAGTTTTAAAAAAGAAATAAACTTAATTAAGTGGGCAGTCATTCTGACGTCAGGATGACTGCCCATATTTAGTATTTCGCGGTTAGACCCTATATTTTGCAACTTTCTATGTACTATGATTTACTACCTATTTGCTACCTAAGCATATATTTTTTCCAGATTTTTTAGGCAAAAAATGACGATTTTATAAGCATTTCAAATTCTGAACAAAAAAAAATTTTGTTAGAGTACCATCATAATTTACTACCTATTTGCTACTATTTACTACCTATGTTCACATATTTGCTACCTAAGTTTTAAAAAAGAAATAAATTTAATTAAGTGGGCAGTCATTTCT